>JAHWFP010192111.1:34716-54637 GCA_023313725.1 Lithobius niger | reverse complement strand
AACCAACCCAAATTGTATTAAATTGTGTTTCAACTTACACTCCAAATACAGTGCTTGTTTCTTTCTAATGTTTAAGGAAAAAGAAAAACAAAATTTTTGTTTCTAGCTTCTAAATTTTTTCACAATAATGATGCTGCATAAAATGGCTATTACCAATCCATTTTGATCTTTGGGAGTTAGGTCGTAGCCTCTGATGATATAAACTCTCACGACAACCTCTTCGGCTCCCGTGTTCGGGAACCATTTTAAAACTTTCTGGGTTGGCAGTTCATCTCTTTCTTCACATAAACGATATACCCTGAAGGTTCCCTGCAGAAACAATTGAAACGTTAAACTGTCATTCAGATAAAGTAATTGGTACAAATCTTCTTTGATCGAAAATGAGTTGCTGTTTAACAGAGAAGATATTTTAGTTCTTACCTACAAATTCCTCTACACCCAGTATGATTGTATGTCATTGAAGTTCATACAATCATGGTTTGTTTCCATTCAATGTCATTTTGTGTGAATAGTTTTGTTTCTCTAGATAGGTGCATGAAAGGTGCTTGGTTATTTTTATTACATGAACAGTAACCTTACTCGCCCTTGCACACTTCTATTGTAGTTTAATGCCATCTAGTGGTGTAAATGTGCAAAACCCAAGGAGTTAGGCATTTTTTTTTAATATTATTCAAACTTTCACTCAGCTGCCATACTGAAAGCTAAAAGTTTGCCGTACTTGGATTTTGTAAACACCGGTTATCCTTTCTACAAATTTCAGCCTTTCACGATCTACACTTTTTTCAATATAGTTGGGTCAGCCCAGTTCTACATCCACGCCCCTTTTTGCGTACACAACAGGAACCGTGTGGAAAACCTACTTGGCTACTGCATATAAACTGGGCAAGATTTTATCATATCAAAAACAATAATGGTAAACAAGCCGCCAAGTACAGAATGGTTCGGGCCTTCAGAGGAGTGATATCAACAGACAAACTTTATTCACCTAGTTAATCGCACTGACTAAGAGTTCAAAGCAGGAACTAATGAACGTTGTGTTTGTTTATTTGTTTGTGCCAGGCGGCTTCCTTCATTGGCTCCAGCTCAAAGGTAAAAGGACTAATTTGACCCGTGATACTCTCGGTAGCAACGTTCATTTTTTTTATTTAACGCCTGAAGTATTAGTGGGTGGGATGGAATTAGGTGAATGGTTTTTTTTGTTGATATCACCCCCCATTGAAGGCCTGAACTATTCACCACTTGGCAACCACTTTATCACCTTTAGTTATATTAACTCCTATAGGCGTTAAACAAAATTACACCAGGATCGCTTTTTTTTTTAAATTTACTGGTTGATTACTAATCATCACTAATTTCTTAGTTCATCGTTCATCATTCTACAATCATGCATCCAACTTAGTATGTAAAGACCAGTACTTCGAAATTGTTGAATTATGTGATGGCTCCGCAATGGTTTCGTGTGTGCGTGTGTCGTTTTTGCTGTTCAAGGTTTAGTAATCGTAGCTATTTTTGGTTGTTGTTGTGGTATTTTTGTTGTCACTCTGTAAATATTCAAGAAGAGAAAAAAGACTGTAGTGAGATGATAAATACGGGTGTTTGTTTATGTGAATATTCAAGAGCCAAGGTTTTACATCAAAGCATGGTTGACACTGTGGTCACTTATTGTTGCCACAGATCGTAGCAGCAGTACACACGTACGGCGACTGTAACGAATGCCGCTGACAATATGGGTACAACGATATTTTTTTTACTTACGTGTCTGCTTATACCATTGTCGTGACACCAGAAAGTTTCAAACTCGAAAAGGGTATGAAGTTTGTGCTGTACTGCAGCCGTACGGCCAATTTTGTAACTGGTGTCCTTCCCAATACTTCAAATGGTCCTACACAAATTTAATGTGGGAGTTGGCAGGCTAGCTTGCTAATCAGCCCTTAGCTAGCTAGCTACCCATTATCAATGTTAATCAGCATCAGATTTTGTACTACTGATTATACAAAGCCGTCTCCACATGAAATAATTTTTGTTAGGTGAGTCATTGCTCTCGATTTCAACCAAATTCCAGCTTTTGTACAGCATTATTTTTACTCACGAGTTCTGAAATGTGCCTAACTTTCATTCGAGCTGTTAGACACTAACACTATGGCAATCTACAATCTCTCTACAATTGAATGCTCATAATTGTTGATTTACTTGGCACAACACTGGCATTTTTCTAGATGTGGCTAAATCAATTTTTCCATTTTCAGTTAGGATATTTCTAAATTTGGCTTCTTCTGTGTCTTAGGAACTATGAATATCGCACATGTTGTGCAGTGTTTACTATTTTTTGACACTTACTTTGAATTCTCCTACAGGTCCATCGTTTTCGTCTGACCCTAAATTCTTGCCTCTCTGGAGTGGAAACGTAGCTAATAAATCGTTGAAACCCTCAAACTGCTCAACCCGCTCTAATTCTATTGGATAGATCTGAAAAAAAAAAGAAAATTATATTTAAGGCCAGATCAGTATACTAACTACGAATCATTACAAATGTTACTTCATGTTAGATGAGTGCCTTGTAAACAAGGGCTGTTGCATAGCATTAACCCCTTCCACTTCAGACACATGCACACAAGGGAGCCTTTTTTAAGTTTAATCAATGTTTAAAATAAGGTACTATAAGTTGTGTAATTTATTTTTTTATGTGAAGTTAACTCTTTTCCCCACCAGGATAAGCATTGGCGAGTTGTTGGGTCTTAGTCTCCCATCTAAGATGATTTAAAATTGAACCACGACACCGACCTATGTATATGACCGTGCAAGCATTGCATAATGAGGCTGGTGGTTTAGGTCGTAAGAGTTCAAATAATTTTGATTAACAAGTGGTAGGGCAATGCCTGAACAAGAAGCCTTTCTCGTTCTCAAATGTGGTGGCTGCTGTGTTTCCATGTATAGCATCCTCTTTTTTATGTGTAGCAAATCAGCTTTGTTCTTTTGTAAAATACTTACAACACCATGACCCTGGGCTAATAAACATGGTGTAGCCTACTTGCTTTGATGATCATCTCAAAATATTCGATTGATAAGGCAAGCACAGTTGATTCACACTATCTGAGTTTTGTAATCCTCTTGTTTTTAGTAATTTTTCATCTGAACAACGTGTAGAGGTGATCTGCCCCAAATTATCAGTCCTCATGGCAGTTACATATCAAGCAAGTCAGCCACCATCTCAAAAAAATGTAGCCAACTACAGAGAAAATCTTGCTGACTAACCAAGATGTCAACCTTTGCTTTTATAATCAGTGTACAGGCTGTTACTAACTCGCTCTAGTCACTGTAATGGTGGCTGTTCTGCCTGCATGGGATGCGGGAAGTTGTGTGCAGGATATGGGGCATGGTGCGCAGGGCATGGCGTGGTCTATAGGGCGTGGGTGTGGTCATGGTGCTCGGGGCAGATTCCTATCAGGCCTAGGGCAAGTTACTAATACCCTGTAGAAACTATTACAACAAAACATCAAACCAACACTAGTAGGCCTAAAAAATTCTAAAAATTATTGCTTGGCTGACCGTCATGCCTAAACTCGATTCGCAAGTTTTATTAAATCTGTTAGCAATAAGATCAATCTACAACTTGGACGGCTTAATCAGCAGAACAATTTTCTTGCCCACACTCTGTGAAAAAACCAGCTTAACTTCAATTAATTACTACGACAATTAGTCCATCCTCTTGCGCAATCACATACGCTTGAGAACGTGACAATCCTTTCGCCCCCTGCTTGACAGAAAATCCACAACAAATTTTGTGCCCCGACTTGAAACCACTTTTGAGACTATTCTGACAACATTTATAAATCAACTTACCACCAACTCTGAATTTATATCAGACGAAAAAGCATAGCAAAAATATTAACGCCCCTTGCTCTGCTGTTAACTTCACTAAAAAATCAAACACATTACTACTCCTGTGCGTTGCGGAAGCCAATTATCATGTAAAATAGATTTAAAACTTTTTAAAACGCACACTTTCAAAACTGGAGACACTCATGTATCAGCATGAGCACAAAGCACAAGATTGACTGGGAAAACATGAAGACACTGGTGTGCTCAGATAATGCTAGAGACAATCACCTTCGGCGTCTTGAATCAATTGCAATACAACATTATTCGGCACACAAGGTTTCCCTTATGAATCATCAAGGCCCAGCCAATCCTAATGTGTTGCACCTAGTAAACTGTAAACTCGACGCTTTGTTGAGGAAGGAGTGGAAGACTGACGACAACGTGGGAGACCGGCTGAGTAAATATCGGAGGTGTGCGTCTTCGAACTTGAAAGCAGACGATGTAAACAAAAAAGATGTAGCCAATGTAGCCAGCGTTCACAAAAACCACTCTTATTGTGTCTGATGAAGATAACTGCTCAGTTATCGAAAATTCACAGATACGCAAGTGTCCCCAGTTTTGAAAGTGTGCATTTAAAAAAGTTTTATATCCATTTTACGATGAGTGAAATCCTTACGTACAAAATTGTGCACGGGCATCATCCACTGGCACGTACTTTTTTCGACCCATCCAATACAAATATTACTCGAGGCCACTCATTGAAGCTAAATCGACAATCTGCATGATCAAATACCCGAAGTAACTTTTTCTCCGTGAGGGTAATTAAGCCATGGAACTCATTACCAGAATCAGCGGAATCATCAAGTACAGTTCAGGGCTTCTGCAGAATTTTAAATACATGGAATCTTGTGTGATTTTTACATCGTAGCCCTGAGTGGTTCTAAAATGCATTTCGGGTCCCTAAATTGACTCCCTTTTCCACTGGGCAACGTATCTTTGCTCTGTTCTTTTTACTCTTTATTTTTTTCCCTCAAGCTGTTTTTAAGATTTTGATAAGTTTTTCAATTAATGATATGATACCACAAACAAATTGATTTAAATCATTTTTATATTTAATAACTTTTAGTCTTTATTTATCGCATTAATGTAAGCGATTTTTGTTTAGGCTTGCTGTTAGTAACCATTCAGTCCTTGCTTGTCCAGTTGCTCGAGCAACAAAGCTTATTATTATTATAACCCTGTGTGAGTATTAATTAGGCTATAGAACTATTAGTACAATAAGTACGTAATAACTTATTAGATCCGAAGAAAGTCATTATCAAGACAGAGGTTTCTTACTGTAATGGGTTCGTATCCTCTTGCTAAATAATCGCCACTTTTCTGCAAATCCCCTGTAGAGGCATAATATTTGGCCCACCAGTCAAGGTCTTCATCACAATTGTTGCCGTCCTTTAAAAATTTGGAGTAACAAAATGATGGAGGAATCTTTATTTTGGAATGAAAGTGTACATTTTGTACATTGAAACATTGAGTACATTTCTACTTCAACACTTACCTCACTACCATCTCGTATCATTAAACTGGTCTTCGGACAATATTCGTTAACCTGCTCTATTAAGTCAATAATATTCAAAAATGAAACGCCAACTTGTAAAGTACAAGGGAAATACACAAACACAGCAAAATGTGCAAATAAAATTTTCCTCTGCATTGTATGTAGGGTGTAATAGATATAATGGGCCAGTCTCCGATCGAAATAAAACCCCAACGAGCTTAGTGGGTCAATGGGCGACCGTTTGTACATGATAATCTGGTTGACCTTGATAATGCCCATTAAGATTAGCACATTGCTAACTTTTTAACTGAGCATCAAAGACGACTAGTGTAAACATTCCGCTAGTGTAATACAAAACCATAAACAGAATAAAAGTTGGTTATTAAATGCAAATATTATAGACAAAAGAGAAAAGCTGTAAGTAAGCACAACTTGTCAGATGAAGTCAGTTCACGTTTGCTTCACTTTTTGATACGATGCCCACACTTAGATTTTTTTAACCCTTCCCAAACCGGAAGCATTTTTTAAAGTGTTTAGGTTGGTCATGTGATTTAAACCGGCATTTACTTGGTCTCTAGTCGGGGATGGTGCTTGATTGCCTTGCTCGGAGTCTCGCAAAGCTTGTATTGAACATTGGGAGTTTTTTGCCATTTAGAGGAAGTTAAAAAGTCTTGTTGGTCCATTCTGTACCACCCTTACCGTCACCACACAGAGAAACATTCACTTTCTGATGCTTGTTTAAAATCTTTAGGACCAGTTCAGGAAGTTTATTTCTCCTATTATTACTGAAAATGTACTAGGTCAATCGGATGACATGGCAAGACAGGTAGGAACTAGACAGGAGAAACATTGCAACTTAGTGTGAAAGAACAGTAACGTTTTTTTGTATTTCATTAGGTTAACTCGTGTACAATACATGATGGAAATATGAAATAGGCTTATGTTAATGGCCCATCACAGGAAACAGATTTCCAATATGTGGTAGAGGAAGCAACTTGTGAAACTACATTTACTGCTGCACCGGTGTTCTTTTATACTACTCAGATAAAAAAAAAGTTAGAAAAGTTATGATCTTGAACGGACACGTCATGGTCAACTGAAATGTCAATGTCAAAATGGCCCTCTAACCGCTATATAAGTTAATTTAAGTTTCATTTCGATTGGTGGCGTTACATGGAAACAGTGAACCATGTGCCATTATTTCTGTTATACCCTGTACATTCGCAAAGCCAGTGCACGCTTTGGTCACATACTTTGACCTTAAATCAATTTTCCGTGCTAACAATCTTTTCAGCAAGTAGAATGGTAATATCACCAACCTGTATCCACTACGATGTCTTCTTCAGGGGGTTTGCAGTAGTAGGGCTGAAGGCTGGTGATGATGTGAACACCCACTACTGGCATACGGCCAAACTGACGGTGATCTCTTACTTTGATATTGATGGGAGGCATATACAGCTCGTCTCTAGGCAACATCTTAAAAACATCAAAATATATTTTTTTTTAATACAGGGCTGAGTTCATAGTGATAACAGCCAAAGGGCAAAATCGTGGCAGTAACGAAAAACACACCAACCAAAACTTGAAATAGCTTACAACTTTTTAAGGCTAACAACTGCAGGGAGAACGGGTAAGAATTCTTCTCCTTAAACAGCTGACTTATTAACGGCATTAAAAAATTCCTCCTTAATATACCTACAAGGAGTGTCCCTCCCGCCCCCTACCATGACTCTATGGGGGGGGGGGGGATTGAGGCTTAATGGCGCGTCGACAACTTGGTCATTAGCGCCAACCTCAGTCACAGTGCAGTGGTCCGGGGTGCCACTGCACCACACATTACAGAGATGTTATTCAAACCCCTAATCTAAATCTTGTCATACATCTGTACCTCCTGCAAAAATTGAAAAACACCGGACAGGAGGACAGACTTATCGCCCAACTGACGCGCAATGTCATGCGGAAGATGGAACCGACGACGAACACCATCAAGATGGCGACAATCAACAAGTAAGTGCCGGACCGTACGTGGCCGTCGACACCAAGAACATTCAGGAGGGTCAACCCCCCGCAAAAGGAAACAGTGAGTAAGTCGGGTGTGACCAATTCGCAAACGGGCCAACACAACCTCCTCACGGCGACTGCGGCGACTCTATAGAAAATCTTTAAACATTCATGTGTATTGCACAAAAAACAATGGAAAACACATTAATAAAAAATATTCTAAAACCTTTGGGTAATTGACATTAAAGCAGTCTCACATCTACAAACCAAATACTGTAAGTAAGCTAATCATGATTGCACAACAGCAGAAGTGACGGCAGCAGTGCTCAGAATCAAAACACGTGGTACCATCTTTTCTCTGTTATGATGACCGCATTGCCTCCTTCCTCAAAGCTACCTGAGAAATAGTTGCAAGTGGTGTTTTCTGCAATCTGGGCAATTTTAATCTGATTTTATGTGAGAGGTCAAAGCGCCCTTGAGGGCATTACATGATGGTGAACATAGGTTGCAGGTAAATGATAATATAAATAATATAAATCTGGCAATGAATGCAATTACAACTAGAAAACCATAAATTGCGGATTGCAAACAATATAATGCATGAATTCATGTAAAAAAAAAAAAAGAAAATCATGTGGTAACACACAAAAAAAATTATAAACATAAATTCATGCAGGGCAAAACAGAAATTAGATAAAATAAAAATCATATCAACGTTGCATAATGTTATACATACAGAAGTTAACACATTTTAAATTCGCTTTAGTAATATTTGAGTGCGATTTAACAAGCACCAGTAGCACTACGTAATTGTAGTTTTCTTTTTCTGTTATTTTCCCCCTATTTACGCAACAATTTCAATCAGAAATTCTGCACAGTTACATCTGGCGATGTGCCTTTAATTTAAGCGTCAAATTTATTTTTGAATTTTTGCGTAAAGGCAGACCCATAGACAGACACCGTGATAGCAGGAGTAAAACAGCATAGAGTAACTCATGAATGGGGGGGGTTCACAACTTACGAGACAGACTGATCGAGAACCATAGGACAGTTTGACCAACGATACATATTTACTATAAGTACTCATTACAAATTGTAATGAATGTGATATTTGTGGATTGTGGCATTCTGAATTTCTGAAAACTCCGCGTCGTGGCGGTTAAGTTTTTTCCTGGCTACGGCCCTGAGTAAAGGATTAAATTGTATCCTTCGAGGCGTTACCTTAGACTGGCTTTGTCCTTAGATGGCTTATACCAGTTGGTCATTTACACAAAGGGGAAAAGATCTTCTAGTGTTTATCTAATAAAATTCAGTATCATCAGTAAATATAAACATTGAAACAGTTAAATATGTGCAGCCACTTTCGTGGAGTGATGAAAATAAGCTCGTCTACCTGAATTAGAAGACTTGGGGTTAAGGATACCCACGTAAGCCCCGCCCACGTATAGCTGAATGTGCTAGTGAGAACCAGGTATTGCTTTTTACGTTTTATGCGGAATCTGGTATTGAATGATATGACATTTTGAGTTCTGGATCATGAGCATACTGACAATGTAATGCATTTTTTATTTAATTTTATTTCAAAATTAAAGGATGCTAGTGACGACTTCAACGTCCGTCCTATCCAGATAGCTTATATAGGAGCATGGTGACCACTAGGCATGTGTGTCTCTTTCAACTAAGTCAGTATGACAGTTTACAGGCATCTGAGGGAAAATAAGGATAAAATTAATAGAGAAAGGATCAGGAGATTTTTTCCTGCCCGACACTTGATAAAGCCTTCGATACTGTCCCGCATGACCTTTTATTAATATGGAGGCTTATGGCATTTCTGTTGCAATTATCGAGTGGTTCAGATGCTTTTTAAAAAACCGAAGTCAGTTTGTGCTGATTGACGGCTGCATATTAGGCATGGTGTCTGTTACTTCCGGCGTGCCTCAGGGGTCGGTAAGTGGCCCAATTCTTTTCTTACTTTACAATAATGACTTGATGGATGTGGTTGTCTCGGCACATAAGCTGTTCGCAGATGACACACACATCTATCGGATCATTAAGGTGGAGTTGGATAACCTCGTACTCCAGCAGGACTTGAACAGAGTAGCCAAATGGTGTGATACTTGGAAAATGAACTTAAATCCAGTGAAGACTAAGGCAATTCATATTTCTCATAAAAGGAATGCCACAAATCCTTTTTACTCCCTAAAGGGTGTTGCTTTGGAGATGGTGGACAATATGACTTGTCTCGGAGTTAAAATTAACAAGAAGTTGTCTTGGCCTGACCATGTTTAGCACATTTGCACTAAAGCAAACAGTGAAATTAGATTTTTTTCACAGAATATAGAAAGACGCAAGGCCTCGAGTTCGAGAGGTCGTTTTTAGTACAGTAACAAGGCCAAAGTTAGATTATTGCAGTGCTGTGTGGGATCCCTACAGAAACATTCTGTCGGACTACGTGGAACAGGTGACGCATAGGGCCGCAAGGATGGTGTACGGTGCCTATCAAAGAGATGCCTGTGTCACTGCTATGTGCAACAAATTGAAATGGCAATCTTCAGCCGACAGAAGGTAAATGCACCGTTTACAAGTCTTTTTCCGTATCTTTAATGGATGCACTCTTCTGGATCCTTCTATTTTTTTGTGCCGCCCCGGATTTTGTGGGTAGGCATGATCATGCCAGAAAGATCAAGCGCTACCAGTGCAACAAAAACGTGCTGGCGGGGTCCTTCTTCCTCAGCACCATCATTGACTGGAATGACTTGAGCTATGATGTCGTCTTTTCTACAAGTGACGTCGCCTTTGCTTCAAAGTTGAGAAAAGACTGTCAGCCATATTTGTTAAATTGTTAAAAAGAAAATTATTTTATCATTTTACTTGTTTTTTTATGTATTTGTCTTGAAATTGTGTCCTTTAACATTGCATTTATTGCTCTTTTGGGCGTTGCAAATCATTATATAAATAAATAAATAAACATTAAAGTCACTATTAGTGATGCAGCGTAACATTTTCTTGTTGCAAAGAAAGGTGTCAATAAAGTTGATATTTTTCTTGCTAAGGGGGTTCAGGTTACGAGGGATACTATAGGCTAGTGGCTAATTTCACGTAAATTAAATATTCCATGTGGTGAGGAAAGTTAGCAACTACAAATATCAGTGTTGCATGACATGCCTTTTGCCGGTTCGGAGGTCAAAGGAAGTATAAATTCAGTGACCAATCAACCACAATATAGCATTTAGAGGGCAGATTTAGCATTCTGCTACAATACAGAACAACAATAGTAAATAACATCTTTGGCGGTCAACAATGAACATGAATCATTTGAGTAAGCAAGCTCAACAACACCACGAAATGAAGAATTACTGCTTTTCTCTCTGCAACTAATTCGAGTTCGGCAGACATCCTGACAAAGATTTCAGACACAAGTAAACGAAGACAACTGAAACTACAGAAGTAAACATAATGATGCAAAGCTATTTCTTTTGCTTTATATTTAATATTAATTCAGCTCATTCGTAATGCCCCAAAAAAGGCTTTCATCTCGTTATTGCAAAAAAAACAAACAATTAAAGCCTTATTATCATACTTTTGTCGTTTTTATTGTTGCAAAGTCTCCGTATAAATAACTTAAAATCGGGGAGTTACAGCAATGGTAATAGCATGTGCATGATAACTTGAAAATGGACAGTTAAAACAATGACTACCGCAAGCCATAAGTTGAAAATGTATACTTTTGCAACAATATCACGAGCGATAAGTTAAAAGTGGACACTTTTGGAAAGTTCGATGCATCTGTAAGGATCGATGGATGAATGGATGCTGGTGGCTATAGAAATGAAACTGCATCGAGAAAATATATAAACAAACACCCGTCGTAGCAACCAGGGACAAATGGTCGCACACTGGTCTTCACTGGACTCCCGGATGCTACAAAGGGTGTTTGTTCATAAATGAGCGTAAATACCAAAGGTAAAGACTCGATAGGTTTTCATAAACAAAAATTAATATTTTTTCTCAGGGCGGAGGGGGAGGGGGAGAATTTCACGTTCCATTTATGGCCCCTGCTATAAATCACATGCGACTATATTTCTTGCTCAACGTAATGTATGGCTCAAGTAAAAAGAAAACGTTCTTTTTTTATTAAATAGCTCGACAAGAGAACAGACACTTCCTATCTATCCAACAACTATAACAATTGGGGCACGTGCGTTACTGTTCGATTTTAGGCAAAACGAGCGAGGATGTTATGGAGACGAAGTGGACTGCAAGTCTGAAAGTAACGGAGACGAAGCAGAAGTGGACTGCAAGTCTGAAAGTTTCCTGAAGTGCTGCTTGGTTTCACTTTTGCATCGGCCAGTGACCAGTCGGAGTTTACAAAAATCAAGTAATTAATGTTGGCACGTGTATGTATGGCAGCTTTTGCTCGCAGTTCTTGTTGTATATCGCCCTGCTCAAACGTATAGAACTGCATGATATTTCGCGGTAGCATTCTCCATGCATTTCACTCCACTGAATGCATTTCGTTTGAAGAGAAATAAACTGCTGTGGGAAGACAAACTACAGTCACTGGATGCTACGATGGTGTTTCTTTATGAAATTTGCTTATTACATTTTCATCGGCATTTAATATTTGCAATATGCCTGGGCTGGTGAAAGCATTTCCCAGGATGGCTGGGCTGATCCAGTCTGCCCCTGAGATGGAGGCAGACCTTTTTTACTGTAATGTTCACTGTAAACCTAAAACTTCTAAATCAAGAATAATTTCAAGGTTTGTCATTTCATCGAAATCCCTGTAAAGAAAACAGAAACACACTAATACAAGGTTTTATGTTTATTTCACTAAGCAGCTCCAACTGGTAACTAGTCCGAATCGCAAAACTCAGCAGATGTAAGGCGGTGCGCCGTTAATGCCTTGTATACGCCTGATTTCGACAACTAGCTAAAGTGAACTTAAATCTTATTGCCGGCCTAAGTCTTTTTCCTTGCACAAATGCGGTAGGGGATAGGTTTTGCCGTAGGGCAATGAGGGAAGACAAAATACCACCTTCAAAACAGCGTGCCATATGGCATCTCTCACTCGAGGCAATACAATTTGGAGCTGGTTTGAGATTATTTGCGTCTCATCCTAGTTTACCATAGCCAGAGGGCGATCTTAAAACATCGATATGCTATGTCTAACCCTTTTTTTTAAACCGGTTAAAATGGTCCGATCCCGTTTTAAAATGGGCTTATACGCAATTATACCTCTCCTCTACGAGTTCGAAGAATCGCCGACGGAGACCCATGTCGAAGTTTTAAAGTCGCCCTCTGGCTAGGGGTAAACTAGGCTGAGACACAAATATTCTCAAACCAGCTCCAAATCGTATTGCTTTGAATGAGAAATGCAATATGGCACGCTGTTTTGAAGGTGGTATTTTGTCTTCCCTTCATTGCCCTATGGCAAAACTCATCCCCTACCGTATTTGTGCAAAAAAATAGGCTTAGAACGGCAGTAAGAATTAAGTTTAAACTGTAGCTAGTTGCCGAAATCAGGCTTAGACAAGGCAATATGGGTCTCCATTGACGATTCCTCGATCTCATAGAGGGGAGGTGTAATTGCGTCTAAGCCCAATTTAAAACATGATCGGATCACTTTAACTGGTTTCAAAAAGAGGCTTAGATATAGCACAAGGGTGCAAAGTGGTGGGGGTAGTGGAGTGGGGGTGAGTTTACAATAATCGTTGTTCTTCCGTTTATCTAGACTTAGGAGCTAACACGGTCACCCACCTACTTCAAATGGTACAGGCCTTGTCCCATACCCAGTTTATGCGAGCATCAGGACTGGGGTGTTAAAGATAATGCCATTTTACTGATAAATCGACTTTCAAAGCAGCTTGTTTTACAGTAACTATTTCAGGGAAGGGTTTACACCTACAATTGCATTGTATTAAACAATTCAAAACTTGTGGTTACCAGATCAAGATAAAGAAGAGGTTCTTTAAAGTTGGGGGATGTTCTAGAATCTTTGATGACAACACTTTCCACCATTTTGTCTCCTATTTCGAATGACACAGAAGGGTGATTCACGGCCAGTAATTCGTAGGCCTTCATGTTTCTCACTCCCCAACATAGTATCTACAATAAATGAAAAAAAAAAAAAATGCAATAAACATAATGATTTTCAAATGATAGTATGGGTTGTATTAGATTTAAAGCACATCCAACTAAATGTTGTTGCATCATTAAGGTACAGTCAGAAGCATTTTCTACCCATTACATTCGCTGCCCGACACTTCCCTGCTTGGCCAAGCTTCGCTGCCCGACACTTCCCTGCTCGGCCAAGCTTCGCTGCCCGACACTTCCCTGCTTGACACATTGTTCTATGTCAACGAAGTAGGAGAGGAGAGCTGCAGTGCGGAGTGTTGAGTGTTGGCATTACTAAAGGCGGTAGCCTTTACTGTAAGGTTTGACCTCGGTCTCCCATGTTAAAGCCGAAATTTGGAAGCTTAATTTCTCCGCCGCCATTCAACATTTTCTACTGAAATTTGGTATGCATTTCAGTGGGACTTGGCCAAAACGTGTACCAACTTTTATTAATTTCTGATTTGCCAGATTGGAGATCTGGACTTCAGCTGGAATAGTGAGTTTCATTTTTGTCTTATATATGGTGGTGGTGGTGGTGGTGATGGCGATGTACTTTGGACACGTTTATACAATGGTCTCTACAGACTAAACCATTTGTCGTACAAAGTTGATTCTTAGCTCATTTGAAAAATCTACTTCCGGAGATGTGCCCTTTACAGACATAGAAATTTTAATTGGTGGCTCCGCTCCGGAGTTACGGAGCCCTGAACGATCCGTTTTATTGTTGTACATAGTTTTAAACATTGTTTCTATACAACAATGCCAATCGGCAAACGCCAGACGGTAAGCGTAAGTAAATGCTAACAATGCTGATGAGCCAACAATTTACCCGCACGTGAAGCGGAAGCATTATCCTTATCACGAATCGATTCATATAATGATTTCACGTTATTCTCCCGCGTTAAAGCTACGGTGTCTGTTACCCATTT
Organism: Lithobius niger; assembly: GCA_023313725.1. NCBI lineage: Eukaryota > Metazoa > Arthropoda > Chilopoda > Lithobiomorpha > Lithobiidae > Lithobius > Lithobius niger. Next base: position 40,216 of record JAHWFP010192111.1, on the reverse strand, counting down.
GGCTTGCCGTCCTATGTACAAATACGGACAAAGTCACTTGATAAATGGCTGCGGACAAACCAACTTCCAAAAGAAAGACTTGCACTGAATGAGCGAGCAAAGCCAGCGAAATTCAGTGCCTTTTGCAACGAGTGCAGACAACCAGCTTGGTATGTCAAAGTATCACGAATTAGAAAACAAAAACGAGCTCGTTTGATGTTTAAGGTACGGTTTAACTGATCCGAAGTCAAAACAGCAAAGAACACAAATAAATCCTTTCCTGTAAGGATTCACATACCGCAGTGTTCCTGTACTGTTTAGTCCACGAGAAACCTTACTGCTGTATTCAACCATTAGACACGTAAATAAAATCAAAACCTTATCCCAACTTTCAAAATTGTTGAAAGAATAATATAGTGTATAATATATGCTACACACTCGCCCAATTTCGGGGCTACATTTTTTATCATCATTGTAGTCCGGTCGTCTCCTTTCCGTTCATTCTATTGATACATACACCAGTTTTTAAGATTTCATATTCAACACTTAAGGACTGGTAGGCTATTTAATTTTTATTTTCAACGATATTTCCAGAGTTTCAAGGAGCTGCACGAACCCTGAATTAGTAAATGTGTAGGTCCGTACTAAGCACACTAAAAGTATGATTTTACGATTTTTCAGCGATGTCCTTTAGCCAAGTAGAATGAACCAATCCGACATATCGTGTTCTAAAGTAAAAAACTGTAAAAACATGCGAATACAGCAGAAAGGTTTCACGTGGACTAAACAGTACAGGAACACTGCGGTATGTGAAACCTTACAGAAAAGTTTGTGTTCCTTTGCTGTTTTGACTTCGGATCAGTTAAACCTTACCTTAAACATCAAACGAGCTCGTTTTTGTTTTCTAATATTATTTACGTTTGTTGTTCCCCGGGCCCAGCGTAAAGTTTTAAACCGAGGTTTTTTTTCCCAGGCCTATAAACTCATTATTTGGGTGCCCTGAAAAGACCTTTATAATCTAACGAATTTTTTTTTATACTAGTGATAATATGGAGGCTTTCCTTTTTTTAACCATCACTGAGTAGGAGCGAGACCTCCCAACCAGATGGGGCCCGAGTTTATTTTTCCCCTTCCCCCCTCCACCTTACAACCAGTGATGTAGAGATAAATGAAATAATTTTGGAGGTATGGTTAGCAAACGAAAGGTCAGAGTGGGAACAGTGAGCTTCCAAACAACAACCCGTAAGATATTTTTAGAATTTTAACCCCTTCGTAAAGTGTTGAGCATGAAGGTGGTGGATTTTATCTCCTACCCTGCCTGCCCACGTTTGCCTTATACAAATTTAAGTTGGAAAGTAGGCTTACAGGGGTTTCTTACAGGTGCTCTTTGGTTCCATTTTACTGATTGTTGGTTTTCCTAAATAATAGTTTTGCTACGTGCTGTCAAACCTATTTCTGTAGGGCCGATTTCTGTGTTCCCCTCTTGCTTCCCCTCTCACCCATTACTCCCAGTCGTGCAGTGGTCAACCAAATTAGGGTTGGGCTTGGGCTATGTTTAGCAAACGAAAAGTTAGAAGAGTGTGGCACAGTTACCAAACAATAATTCCTAAAATATTTTTAGATTTTTAACCACAGAAAAAAAGAGGTTGGGAGCACAGAAGGGCAATATTTTGCCACTAACACTGGTCCCATGTTAAAACTAGGATATTAGGATAAGTGGCGCTTTAGAAAATTTTGTAACGGTTGATTGTTGAGTTGCTTTTTGAAGACAGAAACTGAACAGGCAGAAACAAGCTCCTCAGGAAGGGAGTTCCACACTGGCACCACCCGACAAGCAAAAAAGTGTTTACGGCAATCCAGTTTATAAGGCTGCATACGTAATTTCATTGAATGGCCACGCGTAGCAGTAAGTGGGTGCTGATCAAACAAAGGCAAGTCAACCGATAGAAACCCGTGTAGAATCTTGAAAGTAAGAACTAAGTCAGCCCGTATCCTACGCAGCTCCAGCGAGTCCAGTCCAGAAAGGAGAACTGTGAGTAGTTCGCTTAGTAGTAGATGCTGTTGGGCCAATTTGTAAACATAAATAAACAAGAAAAAACCGCATGAGCCTGCTCCACGGTGGCAACGCACCCCGGGGGCGGGGGGATGAAAAGGCAAAAATACGATTACGTGATACATGTGCACAACCAGCCACCAGAGCTGTAGTAAGCAGTGATTCAATCCTCCAGGCACGGACAATAGCAGCGCTCTGCTACCAATTCTCTTAAGGCAGTAGTGACATCCGAATAAACTGGCTGGGAGGGGGGAAGAGGGCAAGGTCTGGCACCATTTCGACTTGGGTGGGCCACTGTATTAGTAGCAATACGATTGCCGTAGACTACCCCCGCCCAATACTATCCCTAACTACCAACTTTCTTTTAATTAGCCGAGTATTAAAGTTTAATATTCAATCCTGTCAAATTTTCAGTTTTATTAATATAAACAACTGTGTTAATAAAAACAACTTGGGTTTGTATTTTTACTTTTAAGTTTTGAGTAACGGTAAGCTGGGTGAGCACGGAACAATGTTACGATGCAGTGCCCACCCTTGCCTCCCCCCCTCCCCCCAGTAGCATCACCACCGTGGACAGGAGCAGGCTAATGCGGTTTTTTCTTATTTATTTATGTTTTCAGAATCGCCGCAGTATCTACTATTATACGAACTACTCACAGTTCTCCTTTTGTTCTCAATGGAAATAGATTTGACTTCATGTAGCTAAACTGTTATTCAGGGAGCACAACGGTCAGTAAAACTGAACTAAGCACCCTGTAAGCTTCTTACTTTTTGACTAGCGGAATGGGACATAACATCCGCCAGCTTCATGTTCAACGCACTATGTAGAAGTTAAAAATAAAAATAAAAAATTTTAGGAATTATTGTTTGGTAGTTGTGCCATCTTCTCCTAACTTTTCGTTTGCTAACCATAGCCCAGTCCAGCACTAATTAGATTTACTACGAAATCGAACCAACAGAAATAGGTTTGACTGCATGTAGCATAACTGTTACTCAGGAAAACCAACAATCAGTAAAATGGAACCAAAGAGCACCTGTAAGAAACCCCTGTAAGCCTACTTTCCAACTTAAATTCCTATAAGGCAAACGTGGGCAGGCAGGGTAGCAGATAAAATCCATCACCTTCATGCTCAACACTTTTTTAACTGCTGAAGGAGTTAAAAATCTAAAAATATATTACGGATTGTTGGAAGCATACTGTTCCCCCTCTGACCCTTCGTTAGTTTGCTAGCTAGCCATATCTCCAACGTTACTTCGTTTATCTCTACACCACTGGTTGTAAGGCCGGGGGGGGGTAAAGAGAAAAATTAACCTGGGGCGCCACCTGGGAGGGATTCTTGCTCCTACTGAGTGATGGTTAAAAAAGAGGAAAGCCTCCATATTATCACTAGTATAAAAAAAATTCTTTAGATTATAAAGGTCTTTTCAGGGCACCCCAATAATGAGCTTACGGGCCTGGGGAAAGAGAAGAGACCTCAGTTTAAAACTTTGCGCTGGGCCCGGGGAACAACAAACGTAAATAATATGCTAGCACTCAACACTCCGCACTGCAGCTCTCCCCTCCTACTTCGTTGATATAGAACAACCTGTCGAGCAGGGAAGCATCGGGCAGCGAATGTAACACTGGAAATGCCTCTGACTGTACCACTGACTGCAAAGACAACACAGCCAGGGCAGAAGGGACGAGTCTGGAAAGAACCTTTGTGGCCAAACATTAGAATACAAGGCAAAAAAAAAAATAGTAAGAGAACAACCAGTAAAAAAATCCACATTTAATAAAACAATAAATCATACTACCAATCCTTACGATGCAAGTTGTTCATATTCAGAATGGTTTTGATGTTGAGTTTCAGTGGAATTATATTTATGGATTACCAGGAGTTAAGATTACTAACTGATTTATGTATTCTAGACCTTGGTCTTAAAATTGGATGTCCACCAACGGGGAAGCATTTAGAATATACTGTGGCTCCATCTAATTGCCTGTTACATGCATCACCTTTACAACTTGTTCTCAGGTACCAGATTTTCACCCAATAATTTATACAGGCTTAGTTCACGTTTGTTTAATCTAAAATATTTCATGGTACATTCCATCGTTTGCTGCAAATTGCAGATGCTAGATGGCAATACATTACTTTCTGCAGATTATCAGTTGCTGAACACCCACCTTTAATGGGATATGATCACATAAAAACCAAGCTTTTAAAAAAAAATTTCTTATGAGGTAGAGGCATTTTTTAGTAAAAATATTTGCCGAGTCGGGAGCTGTATAATGTTCAACATACCCCATTCCGAACAGAGCCCTTGTACTGTTTGGTGATACATTGTAACAACAAGTTCATCTACTTCCATTCTCTCAGACTTTATAATAAAACTAAAAAATGTACAAGCAGGTCCTTACCACCACATGTAGCACATACAGCGGGTAAAATTCTAGCGTGTTGGACATTTTAAAATCGTGTGTTTATAAACAGAACAGGAGATTCAGATTTTTTTTTGGGAACTGACCCATAAATGGCTAGTGCAGAACTGGTGAGTTCCAGTCTACTTTTTTGCATTATTTCTTACCGGCAAATAAAGTTAACTTTTCTCCTTTTTGTTATTCCACTCTTTTATTTTATTTTTTTCAAGTAAGAGTTCCATATTTTTTTTGGGATCGCAAGTCCCGACTGTGCTCTGGCTAAAGTTAAACCTTAACTGGGCATGCGTGCGTACAAAGTGAAAGAGTTTAAGGGCAATTACATCCATTTTGACATGCATGTTTGACTTTTGGATCACTTACACAATAACTAAACACAAGAATTGCGGCAAGAATACGTTACGTACGTCCGATATAACAATTTAATTACTGCATCACTAAAACACGACACGGAGGTCGCCATTGTTTTGCTGGAACGCACAGAAATTAATACCGAGCTTAAGAAGAACGTAAGAATACGTTTGAGCTTCTCACAGTCAATACGGCTATCTCAATCGGCTGCGTGTCGAAATCGAAAAGTGACATCTGTCGGCATTAATTTTTGAGCGTTCCAGCAAAACAATGGCGATCTCTGTGTCGTGTTTTGGTGATACAGTAATTAAATTGTTATATCGGAAGTAAGTAACGTATTCTTACCGCAATTCTTGTGTTTAGTTATTGTGTAAGTGATCCAAAAGTCAAACATGCATGTCAAAATGGATGTAATTGCCCTTTTAAGTTTACAATAAGAATGAATTGAGTAAGCACTGCCACTAACTTAAGGTTTTGTCAAATTGCCATTAATTTATGTGCAGGCTCACAATATTACTAAATAGTTCGGTAGTATAGAAGGAAGCCAAATAGTGAGAATTCGATGTTAGTGATTGAATTCTTTTGCCCATGAAGATATCGTAGCAATATAGCAAAGATCTTAATATCAAAGAAATATTGGGACTAAAGCATTCCAGAAAAAAACCCAACAACCATAGATACTTATTGATGAAGGC
>JAHWFP010192111.1:0-15007 GCA_023313725.1 Lithobius niger | reverse complement strand
AATTACCGCCCAATTTCCCTTACTAGTGTCTCTTGTGGAATAACCTTCCGAGAAATCAGACGAAGATTCACATTAATAAGCACAATATACTTCTAAATGACTAATTTGGTTTTCTGCCAGGCAGATCTGCAGTCCACCAACTTTTAATTGCACGCGATAAGTGGACCGAGGCCTTTGATCCTGGTATTTGCACTCAAAGTCATCCTCTTTGATTTCAAAAAGGCATTTGAATCTGTAGTGCATTCCAAGTTTCTACTTAAACTGAGGTCTGCAGGATTTAATGGTGGGCTTCTGGCATGGATCTCGGCTTTCATTACGGAAGGCACTTAAAGTGTGATTGTTGAAGGTGAGTTATCCCCTCCTTTGGCTGTCATTAGTGGCATGCCACAGGTTTCCGTTTTGGGACCACTGCTTTTTCTTCTGGTTCTGAATGACCTCCAATGTTCTGAAACTGCGGTCTCCCTAGAAAAATTTGCCGACGACTTAAAAAATCCATGCTCCACTTATCTCACCTGACGACGATTTAATTTTAAAAAGTAGTATCGATTCAGTCCATGATTGGTCCATCACTTGGCAGCTCCCCTTATTATCTGAGAAATGTCATAGCTTCGCCTTGGGCAGAAGTCGTGTCTCCCATACCTTCTACCTGGGTGATGAGATTCTTGATGAAACGTTTGACAACTTCGGGGATCTGGGTGGTTGGTTCCAGCCCGACTTAAAGTTCACCACACACTGCAACGTTATCACCACTGCGGCCAGCTGTAGATCCTCCATGCTGCGTCGGTGTTTCAATTCGGGAAATCTTTGCACCAGGCTTTGAGCCTCTAAGGTCTACGTCCGTCCATTACTTGAGTATGCTAGTCACGTTTGGCCTCCGCACCTCCTCAAGGATATTGACAGAATTGAGTCCTTACAAAGGAAGTATACCAAATCACTCCTGGGCATGCACAACATGGAATGCTACCAGTGTCTCAACATCCTCAAACTGGACATCCTTGAGTGCCAACGCCTTAAGGCTGACCTTTTCTTGACTTCCAAGATTTTGCACTCTATGCTCCCTATCGACCTTCCATTATTCAAACTAAGTTCTGTTGCTAAGTCTAGGGGAAATTGTCTGGGAAGTCTGGGAAAAGTTAGACCTTCCTAGATTTCACATCAACATGCGAAAATCTTTTATTGCCCTGCGAGTTATACCTGCGTGGAACTCCCTTTGTGACGTGACTGTCTGTGCCCCATCACTTCTTTCATTAAAAAATAAACTAACCAAGTGCAATCTCAGCCGCTTCCTCCTTCGCCCCGAACATTGTTCAGCTTTTCCTTAAACCACTACCTTCATCCTCGCCTTTTAAAATCTCCACTCTCATCCTCAGTTTTTAATTCCGGGTTTACTATAAGTGGTCTCCAACGAGCCCTTGCTTTTCCCTTTTGCCCTTATACGAGCCAATAAATGTTTATTATTATATTAAGATTGACAATTGGTTTAGGCCATGCTTTAAACTGCGAAGCATTTGCTTTTTATATATTTTAGACACATTGACAATGACATGGCTTTTCTCCTCACTTGCCCTTACGTTTAGCAATCCATTGAGGACCATTGTGTCCCTGGTAGGACATTAGAGCCCCAACCCATCTACCCTTCCTCTACAGCCGGGCCATCATCTTTGTTTTAAACTTTTAAGCTCTTCAACTTTTGTAATTTAAAATTTACATTGGATGGCAGTTATTATAATCTAATTTGTCACATTAAAGGCAACAGGACATGGAATGATCATGGAGGATCACTGACACCAAGCCTACTAAGCTGCACGAATGTAATTACAGTCTTACATGCCTTAAAAGCAATGGTTTGCAGTTGCATAGCCTGGACTTGAATACAGAAAGTAACGCGTCATCACCGCATCCCTCGGAAGCGAGTTCCAAACGTTAACCACACGCACTGAAAAAAAATTTTCTACAGTCTCGAGTGAACCTCGGTGCAACCAGTTTCAATGGGTGACCCCTGGTATACTGTTCGAGCGGAGAGAAAAGAAACGGCCATAGTTCACATCGTACTGGTTATGCAAGAACAAGTAGGTCAGTGCCAGGACACTCTTGCACCTACGTAGTTCAAGGCAATCCGCTTTCAGGACCGTCTATCTTTCGGAATAGCTCAACTTTGATAGACTCGGCTCGGCATTCTTTTAGTGTACGAACGCTGCACTGACTCTACCAGATCAATATCCCCAATCAGATTCGGGGACCAGATTGGAGACGCGTATTCCAAGATGTGTCTGTTAAAAGCACAGAAGGCTAAAAACAGGGTCCTTCGATCTCTAGCTGTGAAACATCGCTTAACAATAGCTGCCCATTGGCGTTCTGTTTTTGCAATGCTTCTGCTGTGGGCCGACCACTTTAGGTTGGTGTCAAACCAAACCCCTAGATCTTTGATACATGAGAAGTGCTCCAGTTTGCAACTTACGATTTCATAATTTCATAATTTCAACCTGCCAGCCCAAGTAGCCAAGTAGAAGACCAACACGATAATGCATCTAAGGCAATTGATAATAGTTCATGATCACGCAAATCAATCACAGAATGATACAGCTTGACATCATCTACAAATTTTGGCATATCGATCTCGTATACTGGATCTTGCAAGTCGGAGATATAAAAAGAGAACAACAAAGGGCCGATTACCGATCCCTGTGGCACCCCACTAAACACCTTTCTAGGTTTTGAAGCCACTCCATTGATTAAGACGGACTGGGAGTAATCCGATAGGAAGTCGAGTATCCAGCTTAAAACAAAACCACCTATGCCAAACTGGTACAACTTAAAACATAATTTTTTATATGAAACAGAGTCGAATGCCTTAGTGAAATCAATTTGTACGACATCAGTAGGTAACCCCACATCAAGTTTTTCAGTCCAATCATCGAGGCAACGTAAAAGTTAAGGGGGAAGTTGATCTGCCAGCCCTAAACTTAAATTGGTTGCAGTCGGTGAGATTTTGAGTTTGTAAATATAAAAAAAGTAAAAGGTACACATGTGAGGGAGATCGGCCTGTAGTTTCCTGGTTCAGCCGCATATCCATTCTTATAAATGGGGACAACCGAGGCTATTTTCCAGCATGATGGAAGCTTGCCCGAAGAGAGAGCAGTCCTGAAAATCCTGAAGAGCGGTTCGCGTAATTCCGTGGCAAACTCCGGGTAGAAAGCAGCAGATAGTCCATCCGGAGTTCCGGACCAAGGGCTATTCTTAAACGACAATAGCACTTTGCCCACCATGCTAGCGTTGAAATCAACATCGCAAATACTACTGCCCATTAAACTCGGGAAAGCAGGAACGTTTCCATCATCCATTGTAAAATTTCTGCAAAAAACATCGTTACCACGTTATTAACCACCAAGTCCTTGCCATTCCGGTTGCGTTTGCAACAAAGTTATTATTATTACCGTAAATCCCTGAATTTAAGACCATGGTCTTATAAACGAAAAAAAGCGCCACAGAGTACAAGGTGTTACTGAAAAAGTTTCGTTTATAAGACCATGGTCTTAAATTCGAAACATGCTTTTGAAACGTGTTCTCTGGGCCTATAGAATTAATACTTGAATTTAAAAAATGTATGATCGTTTCGTTGAGGCACCGATCGACCGAATCTGCGGGCGATTCGGTAAAATATTACTGAATTCACAACGAAATGTACAACTTCTTTTCAACCATATTTAAACTTAACTAAAAACTCGAGCTGCTTTATCCATCTTATTTGAATCTGACTCAAAACTGGCTTTTAATTGGTATTTTAATTTTTTAAAATAACAGAAAATTAATTAAATTTTAATTTTCTGAGCCTACATCGTTGTGCCCATATCGTTAGGCCTAATCAGTTTGTTGATCTTTCCAATTTCAATGGGCCACCTACCTATTGACACTAACGTTTTTTGGAGTAGGTTGCATCAATTGACCATAAATCCCAACAAAAATCCTGATTACTGGAGCACAATACATTAATAGTTGATTCCTGTCCGTTTATGACTCCCAAGTTTTTATTATCATTAGGTTGCTTGCTTATTGTGACTAGCGTTACAGTAGTGCTTGCACCATGAGCAGCCATGTTGGATGTAAATAGTGCGTTCGCTTGGAATTCCAGTGCAACCAATGTATCCACGAAGCGAAAATCTTCAAGCATGAAGCGTTACAGAGATGCTTATGCATTCGAGCAGCAAAAATCTTCATGCTACTTTTCCATATACTAATTTATTTTAAACTCGCATTAAAAAAAATTAAACTGAGTACGTATTTATATTATTAAATTATAATTTTTTTACATTAAATTTATGCATAAAAATAAATTAAAATTTGAATATGTGTTTAAAAAATGCATCAGTGAAGAGAGCCAGTTGAACTAACTGAATTTCCATACTGCAGTCTTTTTCCCAATAATACCAAGAGGCCATAATAAAACTTTTTTAAGGTGAATTTATTTAACACAATGAGAAAGTTAAGTTATAACTAAGAAAGTATGGGATTGGTACAGTACATTTTGGAAGTTCTTCCTTCTCCTTCATCAGCTGGAGGACAGAACAAAAAATGAGGTGGGGAACCGGATTTATTCTGGAAACCTATTATTAAAAGCTCCAAACCTGGTCCGGATTCTGTAAAACTGGGTTCGGTCGATCCACAAATCTCTTTTCGATTCCAAAGTTGGAGATGAATCGCAAGCTAGACAATAAAAAACCAACCACCACAACAAATATGCCGTCGCATTAATTTTTTAAAAACGGGCTTGAAGTAGGGCACGTACCATTCCACTTTTTTTTTTTACTTTTTGGAACAAAGTAGTGGTATTAAGTGTTTGATAACTGGTAACAGACAAAATCACTGTGCTATTTTAGGTTCACTTAAAAGACCGTGGTCTTATATACGAGGAATGGTCTTATATTCGGATATAAGACCAGGGTCTTAAATTCGGGGATTTGCGGTATAAATAAGATTTAAAGTGGTACCATCTCCAATTGAAGATCGTACGAAAATACGGTGGTGCCACCTAGCGGCAGTGATATTGTTAATCTTTACAGCTTGCTCCCAGGTGTGTGAGGACATACCAAATTTTCACTCAGTAATTATTGAGGTCGTGGCGTGTGTGTTTCATTAAAAGAAATGTCATTGTGTATTCCTTCGCTTGATGCAAGCAAGAGTTAGATGGTGCTAGACAGTGCTACATGTTACCAGATTTTACAGACTTTCAATCAATGATAGTGCCTCTTAAAAATCGAAGTGCACAGTAATCAATATTGTAAAAAAATCCTCCCACTATGGGAAAATGGAAAAATTTTACAAGTCTCAGTCTAGTTCTTAAGACTAGGTTAATTACGACATAAGACAAGGCCAACTGTCATGAACTATCAGTAGTAGGCACTGTATAGGATTACAATTCTGTGTGGCACGTGATTCGAAGCTGGCTGCCATTTTATTTTACTTGTGTGTATGACATTTTATGGTTTGAATGTTCTTTTTTTTTATGAATTAAGTGCTAATGTATTTGTAATCTCATCCATTTGTTGCTTACTGCTCATGTATCTGGGTGTTCTTTTGCCAGTCGGGGAGTTTTTTTTTTACGCTTACTGTTTCCCCACAAAAGAAATCGTCAAACTGAAATAACTAATTCTGTGACGAAAAGCAAGCTATGTGAGGGTTCCCTGTGAATCCAAGCAAAGTGAGCAAAACACAGCCAAGCGGATTTTCTCCTTCCAAGCTTAGGGGGAAAAAAACTTTGTTTTACACGAAGTGCCCTTTCATAGAATAGTCATAGAATCTTAACTAATGCTGAATTAGTTGAAAGCCTGTCAGGTAGTTCAGCATTAATTAAGATTCTATGATTTGATCTATACATTCATCATCTTGATGGCATTCTTTATCTTGTGCAATCGGCAAACACCGAAAGAAAAAAAGGTGTTACATGCGTGAGTTTTAGAGACACTCGCACTCCTGTTAAACAAGGTATTTTTCTTGGTGCTGTTGTTTACTTTGAACGTGTCGATTTATTGTGGATATTTTATGCTTAATTCAAATATTTTTACCCAACAGTTTGGATGCTGCTGGGAAAATTTTCGGCAAACATTTCAACTTTTCAGTTCGTTTGTCTTCTTTAGGCTCGTTTTTCCCTCGTTAGCGTGTCCTCTCGTTACATCGCGTATGTCCGTGTTGTGTGAGCGATTTGGTTCGCACCACTGATCTTGACAAGGCCGGCTGGGAGCTTTGTCCATCTTCCATCTTCTGTCTCGCTGGCTCGTGAGTGTGGGGTGCACGAGGAGGTTGATTCGTGGATAGCTTGGTGGTTGGATGTTCATTAGTGGTATATTTTTCTTTTCAAAATGGTTGATGGTGATAGATTCTAGTGCTCTTAGATGTTGGTCGTTCTGGGAGTTGGAATGAATCAAAGTAGAGATTCCCTCACATCCAACAAACCCATCCAACAAACAGACTGGCTCATCACGGCAAGACTACAGAAATATGTGTGGGGAAAGTACAAACTTGCCAACACAGGAGACCTCATCCAAAGGCTCAAAGACGTCAAACTAGATCCAGGCGAAGTACTAACATCATTTGACGTAAAAAGTCTGTTCCCTAGCTTGTCACACAAACTGATTCTAGACATGCTAGATGAAGCGAGTAAGAAAGTAGGGGTGCCAAAGGAAGAATACCACCAAGACCGAGAAATTCTGAAATTAGTGCTATCCTCAATCTACGTAACATTCAACACCAATGTTTTCATTCAAGATAGAGGAGCACCGATGGGCTACTCGTGCTCCCCTGTCATCTCGGAAATAGTCCTCCAAGAACTAGACCACTACATTACCTCAAAAAGACCAAACCACAAACTGTGGGCCAGATTCGTGGATGATATCTGTTCGATCCAAAAAGAACCTGAGATCCAACCAATCCTTCAAGACCTAAACGATTGGCACACAGACTTTTCATTCACGAATTAACTTGAAAATAGAGGTTCCATTCCATTTCTAGATATCCTCATCTCTCGCGAAAAAGACAGTTCCCTTACCTATCAACCCTACCAGAAACCGATGGCAACAGCCAGAGGAAAAAACTTCAAATCAGGCCACCCAACAGCACAGCTGAGGAGCATCGTACAATAAGAGATGACCAGAATAGTACAACACTCATCCAGCTCTAGCCTCGCAGAACCACACCTCAAAAAAGCAAAAGCCAAATTCCTCAATTTAGGCTACCCAGGTCGACACATCAACAATGCCATCAAAAAAACCTGTGCCCAAAATGTTCAAAAACAGACACCAAAAAGCAAAAATAAAGGAGAACCACAAATCGAACAACAGCAACAGACTGTCGTACTCACCCACCTGAAAGCCTATAGCGAACAACTACAGCACATCTTGCACAAAGAAAACTTTCAATGCTACACCAGAAATACAAAGAACCTCAAATCACTCCTTCAAAACAGAAACCAACCAAAATCACCAACTGAGCACAAAATTGGCCAGTCCACTCAAACAAAAAACCACAACACGCAAGAAAGAAAAAACAATCCAACTCTAGAAGCAAGCAAAACAAACCATACCTACAACACCAGAAGCAAAAGCAAAATAAGTAGCAGCCAACAGAAGCCATACAAACAACAAAAACCATACAACCACAACGAGTCACCAGAGCCACGGAAATACCGAACTATCCCAAAACAAAAAATGGAGTTTATAAAGTGGACTGCACACAGTGCGAGGCAGTATATATAGGTGAAACTAGAAGAGGAGTGAACATCAGGGCACTCGACCATATTTCCTCAACTAGAGGAACCGACCCTCTTAACGGAATAGCAGCCCACCACACACAGACCAAACAAGACATAAAATGTGAGGGTATCTCTACTTAGATTCATTCCAACTCCTAGAACGACCAACATCTAAGAGCACTAGAATCTATCACCATCAACCATTTTGAAAAGAAAAATATACCACTAATGAACATCCAACCACCAAGCTATCCACGAATCAACCTCCTCGTGCACCCCACACTCACGAGCCAGCGAGACAGAAGATGGAAGATGGACAAAGCTCCCAGCCGGCCTTGTCAAGATCAGTGGTGCGAACCAAATCGCTCACACAACACGGACATACGCGATGTAACGAGAGGACACGCTAACGAGGGAAAAACGAGCCTGAAGAAGACAAACGAACTGAAAAGTTGAAATGTTTGCCGAAAATTTGCCCAGCAGCATCAAAACTGTTGAGTAAAAATATTTGAATTAAGCGTAAAATATCCACAATGAAGGTATTTTTCCCTACACTTCCTAAAAGGACATGAGATCGAGGCGCATTTCCGTCCGATATCCATATGTGCTTATGAAAAGCGATTCCCACAGCATTTGTAATGGCACTCAGAGTTAAGCGTACCGGTGTGGAGGACTCCGAGAGTGTGGAGCTACCAAGGTTTTAATCATTGGTGCAGTTGTGCAATAACCTTGACAAAAAGCACCCTAAACTAAATTTTCACATGGCTCACATTTTTTTACATGTTTTCACAATGTTTTTGGGGTTCGTAAAATGCTACATTCAGTGAAATTTATTTTTAGGATGTAGCAAACAGGTGAAAAAAAATATTGAGAGTGTGAAGAATATTAATCCCAGCCCAAATAAATCTCTCGGCAGTCCTGGACAAATGCAAAACAGACTTGCAGTTAAACTTAATAAGTTAAGCACAGAAAGTTATGGAAAATTCATCTTCTTCAGAATTCCGCAGTATTACTAAGGGGGATAAATGAAGGGTTTAAAGTCTGCTAGGAGAGTTAACAAATGGTTAACATTGTGATGACAGATGTTATGGGCAAAACATGAATTAATGTACCTCGGAGGCTATTTTCCGTAACATGCTCAGAAATGTTTTCACTTCATCCATGAGATCTTCGATGCTCGACTGTTCAGTTTGCAAATGACGACAACGAACAGCAATATTGTACAATGTCTTTTCTCGCTGCCGTCTTACGAGTTTATCTAAATCGTTGGCCACGTGGTAACCATTTACTGGTTGAGGTAATTTAATGCTGTAAAAGAAACATACACATGTCAGTAAAAACTATGGTTGAAGCAATAATAAGAATCTTCCAGACCACTTTGTGTAATGCCTTATGAGGGATTAAATTATTGGAGAGTATCAGATATCAGCTCACATATCATCACCAACAATATTTTGAGTTTTACATTAACAATGAGCAATTATTATGGTTTTAAATAGTAAAACTAAAATGATGATGCATCATGTCAGAAGTCAAGGAGGGCTAAGTTCTTCGACTGAAACTAGTTAAAAAACGTTAACTACGTCAATAGATCTTCTTTAAATGATCCATCCTAAAATGCCATTCACTGATCATTTCACTTTCCTCCCTCCAGTAGCCATACTAACATTAAATTCTGTTGAACATCAACTATGAGAAGAATATTAAGCCCATAAATCATCATAACAAACTGACAAAGTATTGTGTTTCTTTCGTATCGTTCATTTTTTTACCTTAATATACTTTCTGCATTAACAAAAATTTGGTCCATTTCGAGGTAATCGACTAGGAACGAACTTAGAACGATTCCCATTTTAGTGTATGACGAATTGTAGCACTAATGCATCCACATCATGAGGAATTTAAAACACCTATATTCCAAGCAACGATAGCTTAGGCAGCAAATACGTCAATGTAAATCGCGGAAAGCTGGCTCATGTTTAGGATAGGTCTAGTTTTAATTTTCAGTATTAGCTGTAAATTAAAAAGACGAGCAGATCACCCGAGTTGATCAAGCGCTGGTTGACACAAAATTAGTTAGATTCATTTACTCCCTTAGTTCGTGTAGTACTCCTGGGGTGATCTACCTCTCTGTGCCTCTTATGGCGTCTATAGTTCCTCTCTAACTTTTATTGGCAAAATATCACACTAATACTTTTACATTTTTAAGCCATGAAACATTTACACTATGTAAAATTCGTGAGAAGTGTTGGTGATGTGTTACATAAGCGTGGAAACGTTTACTGCCTGACATACCTGCAATCCTCAATAAGTTGATCCAATAGTCCAGTGGTAAGCAATATTTCATCAGCCGGTTGAATTCCTGCTCTTTGAAGACGTTCGAGCATGGTGATATTTGTTTCCTGCATGAAGCAAATCAAAATTTGTTAAGACATAGTACATCGTAAGACAAATTCACAACATCTGAAAGACTGGTAAATTAGCTCAATTCTGTGCCTTGGAAATGATCATTTTCTTTACGAAGTCACAATAACCGAATGATCTTCAAACCAGTTGCATAATTGCTTCATCCATGCTCCACAGCAAAACCAAATTTATCCCCCTTACAAATTTGCATACTTACGATACATTAAGGTATATTAGAAATAAGCCATCAGCAAAAATCATACACTAGAACTGACATAGTACAGTAAACCACCTTTACGCATTTACCTTTCAGTTGAGTGACGTAACCCAGATCCGAACTGGCCAAGCAGCCCATCACCTCATGACTGCCTTTACTGATACAGCCATTCATCCATTCAACATATCGGTAAAGGTATTATGGTAGTGATCTGATGATAGCCTGCTTTGCCAGTTTGTCCCTGTTACTAAGTTCATTTACTATTACAAGGCCCCTCATCATCAGAGGTTGTATACTCGTATTACATTTTCTGAACAAAATCCAGTACAGTACAAACCAAGAAATTGTTTTTAGTAATTGGTTTTCAACGTTTTTCCTAAAAAAATTTAATTTTCCCCCATGATATTCACCGCTAAATGCACTGCATGCCTGAGGTCATTTTAGTTACCACACTCATCATAGCCTAACTAAAAAAAAAAACACCACATTTTCACAATGAAAAAGTGCCATCTGAACAAAAAATACAGCCATCGCACTTCTGCTCCCAAACGTAATTGTCTGACAGTGAACGGGGCAACAGGACTACTAGTTTGACTCGTTTTCTGCACGAGAAGAAAGAAAAGTTTAGCTGTTTGAAATACAACCATAAGGACACAATGTCACACAGGGTTAGATTGGCTATAGTGCCCGAAGGCCATTGGGTAGTGGAACAAACGCAGCAGCCCACTTTGATCCTTGTCTTTTACTGCTCATTTTGAAATGACTGTTTAGCAAAACAAAGTGACAATCCTTTTCTGGGTAGCTTTTACTGTTGCTTACTTATCGTTCTCAAATTTAATCAACAAAACTGTGCAAATAGGCCAGTGTGAAGTTGTAAGATACTCAGTTTTAAGCAAAGAAACACAATGGAGCCAACATTGTAAACAGCTAAGAATGAAAAGTTGTTTTTTAAAATTCAGTTTATTTTTATACTGACGTTAATTCACATGATGAGTTATCAGCGAATATGATAATGTCGAGTTAGCACAATGGTCTAATGCATTGGAGAACCAATCCGTAGACCTGGCTTTAATTCCCGGACTCACGATGGCACTTGAAGTTTTTCGTCATATTTGCTAATCACTTGTCATCCTTAGCTCTTCACAATGTTGGCTCCATTGTGTTTCTTCGTTTATTGGAAATATTTAGTTTAAACTTAGTTGTTGACATTGAGGAGAAAGCAAAGTCGATCTTTCCACTCCACCTTAGAAACTCTCAGACGATGCTTGCTGCGGCAGGCTTCCCAACTTGCACACTGGCCTTCGTCTTCATCAAATAAATGATTCGTCCAAATTTTGACTTCACCTGAGTTAGTACGGGTAGAATAATTCCTCTTTCCTGAAAGAACCTTCCAAAGTGGGTGAACCCGAAACAGTTATTTATTTTACTTGTCTTATTTCTGGTTTGAATAACAGAAAAGAACAAAGTGGTCTGCTGGTTAGCATAACTGTCTCATATGTCCCGAGTTTGATTCTAACCACTTCCACCCCAGCTATTTTTGGGAAGAGAAGGGCCCTGTGGTGCCTCATGCTCCTGCCAGTTGTGGCATGTAAAATATCTTAGGAATTTCCGACTGGATTTACCAAGCAAAATCGTCCCTCTCTCCTCTGGCTTTGGCTGGGAGTGCATCAAATCTTTATGTGTGATCTACAGGATCAGTGTAACAAGTAAATGTTCAATAATTTAATTTACAACGAATGCAGGGCTTGCTACTACGCTGAAGTGGCTGAACATCGAGATTGTTTGTTTTGGGTTTTCTCCAAAAACTGAACGGTAATCAATTGGAATAGTAGCACTTGTCTCTTGAAGAAATCCTGACATTTTGCCAATGCAGCGAGCGTATCAGTGTTAATCAAGTAAATTCATTGCATTCGCTGCTAATTAAATTTATTTATTTAACATGAAGTAAGTTTTAATAGCCTTTCGTCCCGTAATTCACACTAGAAATCAAAGCAAGTAAAAAATAAATAACCGTTCAACTTTCATCCATTTTGGAAGGTTCTTGCAGAAAAGGGTGATGTTTCTATCCCATACCTAAATGAATCTTCAGACGAATCAGGTCACATACAGAAGCAAAACAATACAGCTTACCAGTGTTTCCAAGGCTCTTTCAATGACATTCAATCCTTCCAGTCTGTAACTGATATCTTCCCATTGGCATGGAATCATGACACATGGCTTGGATTTTGTCCACGGAATGTAGTTGTACATGGAACCATCAAAAACAGCACTGGTTGGCTGCGTGGATGATATACTCGGCATAGATGTGTTTTCTGATCTGTCACCATATAGACCTATAAGAAAACTATGTATCACGATATGCACTTTGATCTTTGTTTAATATTTGTATTACTATGGCTTTATCTAAAACTTCTAAGGGGAATTCCGGAAGTGTATATTACATAGACTGACTTTATAACCCCCCCTCTCAACTATACACCAATGGAAAAATAAAACAGCATATTACTAGTACATGGACTGTTAATTTGTTGCTACTTCATCGTACCACGAAATTACGGTCCACATCATTCATCGAGGTGGAAACGAGTCTTGCTAAACCTTTCCCTCGCAGGTCATCTTAGCTTACATTACAAAGAAATGTGATATAAAAATAAAAACGGTCCAGGATAAAATTTTTAACTGATAATATCTGCAATTTTAATAAGTGAAACTTTTAACAGACCAGATGGTGTTGGCAGCACAATTTTCAACTCCCGCATGTGATTCTACAAGTTTTGTCAAAAGGACAGACAATAGACAAATAATATAGAATAGGACAGACTAGAGTGACCCTTAGCCCGGTTTGCCCCTTGGAAAGGCAAGGCAACATTATCAGGCTGGGTTCCTCCATCATGCCTATTACTGTCCACAAACTAGCAGATGAAAAAAGAGAGCATTTCCAGTATACCCATGAACGTAAATAACCTCAGTTCAATGGGCTGTATTCATACACTGAGTATTCTCACAATACACAGCCTCATGAAGTATAATGTTATCGACACTAACTTCTTTTATTGAGTCACAGACCTCTACGTATTTCGAGGTAGAACTAATCGGCCTTGTACCTGACACCATTGGTCAGCACAATAAAACGGAGAGGAAGGTGATAACGTTGGGCCAGGTCTTCATGATCATGTCCATGTTTCTAATGCCGTCACTGAGGTGGGAGGGAGGCAAGTCATTGCAGGAAGCAAAGGCCTCAAACCCAAGAAGAAATGTGGGCATTCCAGTCACCGACGATATAGATCAAATTAAATGGCTAGCTGCTCACAATATCATTTAATCACGATAGGCCGAAAGGCTCATTGTTTTACTTGGTAACAGAAATTAATTAAACATGGTACGCTATTTACCAAAATTGTCCCTTGAGTGTCACAAATCAAGGTGCGAATTTTCGGTGGTCTTTTATCTTTTTGACAGGTCTCCCACCTTCCTCAGGCACTTCGAGCGTTGAACGTCTTTTGACTTGGAGAAACGGGAAGTTGTTTTGAATTTCCCGCACGTGTTTGTGCTTCAGGTTTGGGAGGAGGGATAAGAAACGGCGAGCAGTGGCTCCATCTGTGGAGCTTGGGAAGAGATAGGAGGGAGGAGCGCTTTCCACTTGCAATTCAATCGTTGTGTCAATTCTGGTGTAATAATCCGATTGACATCGCAATGTGAGGCTTCTTGGTTGTAATGAGAGATTTTTTGGCATTCTGGAAGTGGTGGATAGAGATGCTTTCCAAAGCTCGAAGATGTGGCTCAGACTGCGTGTCAGATTTCAGAAGCATTGTGGTTCTCTTCCAAGCAATTTCGTGATTTTTGGAGATGTGGTGAGCAGCAACTGCACTTCGCTCGGCTTCCCGTTTCTCCACAGCCTTCATGTGTTCTCGAACTCGGGTGCTAATTCGACGTTTGGTTTCGCCCACATAGATGGCGTCGCAGTCTGAGCACGGAATAGTATATACCGCTGCCTTGTTCTGCGGGAGGCTGCAGAGAACCTCTGGGTCAACCGATGGGGAGGAGGGGCAGTTGTGGTGTCCGTTGTTAGGTGTAGTTCCTGTCAAGTCGGTGGAATCATACGACCGACGTTCTTGCTCTGGGATCTAGAGTTGTATCGGTGGTTGACCCGCGTAGCTCCAGAGAAAGTTCCCTTGGTCCTGGCAGAGGTTCCTCGAGGAGAAGGGGTAGCAGCAGGAGGGTGCGGTGGCCCAGTATCTGGAGGTGGTGGAGGCGTCGGTGAAGGAGCTGGGGTGTGGGTCTGCTTCTTCTTTGGTTGCAGCAGTGATTTCAGATTCGGGGGGGGGGGGACACCGGACACCTCCACGGGAGAGGATTCGCTTCACACGGTCTCCCTTGCTGGGGCAATAGGACACAACTGAGATTGTGGTCACAAGGGCCGACAAGGCGAACACCACCATCGTCATGGGCAGGATTGAGTACGATTCCAAAGTGCTGGAAGAACTCCGAAATTCAGGACTGTACACCCCTGTGCTCTATAATCTTGGTAACAGATTCCACCAGAGCCTCACCACGAGCATTGCCCAACTTGTCAATGATGGCCTGATCTCTGAAATTCAAGGAACCAGGCTCCCTCCTGATCCTGACTCGAAGCTACCCCAGGT
>JAHWFP010192110.1:0-16263 GCA_023313725.1 Lithobius niger | reverse complement strand
AAAAAAAAAAAAACACGCAATTGACGTAGACGAATGTACAACGAGGAATGTTGTGAAAAACTTATCCCGAAATACAGACGTGGACAATATACATGAAAACGTTCATGACGTGTTGTAAGGATATGAATGAGCAACATACCCGAAAATTTAAAGACTATTTCCTGATGCAGTGCTGGTTTCTTTTACTCAATCATCTGATTAGATTTGTAATGTAAGGTATCCTCCCTTGTAAACGAGGGGGGTAGTTTTACAATTTTTTTTAATTCCTTATAAAGTGGATCCATTTTGCAGTATAAAAATTCTCCAGTGTAATCTGTCATACACTAGAACAGGGTCTTAGTGCTGTCCAGCAATCTTCGTCCGTTACGATACTCGTTACGAGCTTCTGATGCAGGTGAATGAACTCAATGAATAAAAAATAAACAACAGCTAGTAAGCAATTGCTTCACTCAAAGACAAATGCTTGCAGCTGCATTGAATAAACGATTTAAGCATTTGCCCGTGACGCCTAAAACCCACAAGCCACTGCTTAGTGGAAAAAATGGGGGATATTCGAAATTACAGCCGAGAAGCACGAAAAATAAGGCTAGTGACGTAATATCTCATCAGCAGAGAGGAAAGTCGTGGCTGATTCCTCACAGATGCTGGGTAACCATACATGAAAAAAGAAAGGACTGACTCATACGCACAGTGTTTCTTATTTACGTTTCATTACAGGTTTAACACGAAATATATAAAAAAGTTAAACAAAATAAAAATGAAAACAGGATCTAAGCCTGTTGTGACCGGACACCACTAGGGAACTCAGTAAATCCCCTTTACCGTCTCAGGTCGCTGTCACGGTGTATGTTTATAGTAGGTTCTTCATTGTCCATGCATTCTATGCGTATTAGACTAAGGGGGGGTTCTGTGTTTATTTTAATTTTATGTCAGAGTCATATAATTATGTTCTCCATGTATTCCTGGCGAAGCCAAGAACCTACTGCCCTTTCTTAATATTTTTCGAGAATTGCTAGCAACAACAAGTAAGTCATGATGTTTATCCTTACGGCTGCTAGCAATTGTTCACACTTCAAGCAATTCATAAGAAGAGTAGCATCTGCTTCATATTTTTAAGCAGAAGTCATTGCTTATACGTTTTATTCGGTAGGCCCCAAAAATGGGAAAACAGTATTCTCGGGGGCGTCCAGAGAATGGGACACTTGGAGCACGTGTTCCCTGTTTTTCGTCTCTTTGCCTCTTTTTGTCATGTTTTGTGTCTCTTTTGGCTATTTTGCCCTTTAAGGAGATAAAATTTAAGAAGAAAATCCAGTAAAAACCAAGGTTTTTCGAGAATCGTAAAACTGATTCGAGGGGTGAGAAAATAGTTCCTGACCTTTCTTTTAGCCTTCTTAGTCCTTTTTTCTGATGATTTCCTGGTCACCCCCATCTTTTCGTGTTTTCAACTTTAACAAGTTATGAATTGTTGAAATTGGTACATGCAACAATGATACGTTTGAGCTACGAATTTGTGGACCGCCTCAAATCTCAACAATTAAATAAGAAATTAATTTCGCTTAAACATTTATTAATAAGTTGTTGTTCGTCATTGTTCCATTACGAATGTTGCATGTAGGTTCACTATTGGGTTGTCTGGTTAAAATGTAGCAGGAGAATGTAGGCACAGAAAATGTCGTAAATATTCCATATGATGTATGCAACATCAGTGCTAAAAATAACGAAATTCAGCAGATGCGACACGGTGTGATATCAGTAACTTAGGATTGTGTGAAAATAAATTACCCCAACGCTTAAATCAATTAAGTGAATTTACCTTATCACTCGCCTTTTACGTATATACACTGTTTTTTGTTTGATTGTGAGGCCTACAATTTCATTTCGAAACAGAAAACTCAATGCCGAACGATTCCTTTGTCTCCATGAACTGTTTAACAAACCCACCTGTTTCCCATTTTCAAATACTTGATCTCCACAACACAGTTTATTTATTCCTTCCAAAATGACGTAATTGGCGCCACTGTTGCAGCAGGTGTGGGTCCTTCCATCATAAGCCTTTTTTCCACAGCATTTGGCAAAAGCAATGGCTTCTGGCGCTATCTCGGCTTCCTCTCCATCGCAACAGGTGGCAGTATCAGTCTTGATAGTCTTTTGTCCACAACATACTTCTCCGACAACCAGAGGAACGACAGCATCGTTACAGCAGAGTTGTTTCGAACTGTCAAATACGCCTGATCCGCAGCATTTGTCGTAGAGTGGTTTTTTATTGGGATGAACTGACCCCAAGCAGCATTTTTCTGTTCTGGAGTTATACATACCGGCAGCAGTAGAATCTGTAAAAAAAAAAAAAAAAAAAAAACACGTCATCACCCAGTTAATAAACGTACGTGCAAGGGTTTCTTCACATATAATGCTCAAACAAGGTTCCCATCGACCCAGAGAACCCTGGAAAACTCAGGGAAGTTAAACCATGTTTCTAACTCAGGGAAAACTCAGGGAAGTTTCTGATTTTTCACGATAAACCTGAAAATTCAGAGAAAAACGGAGCCACACATTTACTTATAGGCCTAATGTGCATTAAACGCATTATATTAATTAAAAAAAAAAAACTTTGTCCTTGTACTTCTGTACTGAACCCCAACGTTCATTAAATCTGGCTATAATTTTGCACTCGTGCAATCCTATAAACAATAATACTGTTAAAAGGTGTAAAAAAATAAAGGTTCTTCCTAAAATTCCGGTAAATAGCCTGGAAATTAGCCGCAAGTATCCTCCTGAAAACCTGGGAAAACTCAGGGAAATTATATCACTCTTTTGGTGGGAACCCTATGACGTATACCATGCGCAATGGCTGTTTGTCGTGACGTCACCATGAGTTAGCCAATGACGAACGAGAACAACGGCTGTTTGGCCATCTGATTGGACTAGCCCAGTCACGTGATATGCACGTCACAGCAAACAGCCACGGCGCGTGGTTTTAGATTGACTTTAAAAAAATATCTTCGATGTGCAGTTGTCCATGATATAATAACTGGCAACAAATGTCTTTTATAAAAATTACTGACTGCAAATTACGAAAAGGAAATCGTAAAAAGTCACGTGGTTGGTGTATTTGGTTGAAATTGTTTATCAATAGTCTTTATTCATTAATTGAGACGCGTGATTTTAGGTCAGTTGAAACGTCAAGTCTTCAAAGTGGGGCATTAATTTCTCGTTAACTTCCATGAATATATCATGATTGATTAATTTCTGGCCGAGCGAGTGGAGCGAGCGTGGTCGAATACACAAAGTAATTTGGATTTTGTATGTTTGTGCGTTTGTCTGTTTGGGACACGATAACGTTGGCAGTTTTGTTCTGATTTGGCTGACATTTTGTAACAAATGAGCTTTGGCGCATGAAATTCAAGAGTTAGCAGAAGAAATTCCTACCCCAAATATCTTCCCAGTTTTATTCTGAATTGGTTGAAATTTCATGATTAAGGGAGCTGTGGTGCATGAAATTCAAGAGTTCACAGAAAAAATTCCTATTTTTCGGAGATATTTGCGTTTTCTGTTGGATGGAGAAGCGGCGGTGAGGGAGCTCGATCTATAAGGCTACGAGACCCGATCACTACATAAGAATTATTTTAGTGTGAAGCATGCATAAAATAATTACAAATGGTGAAAAAGAACATTGTTACTTCCAATTTCCCATGACTAAATTGTGACTTCGATTCCAGCGGAACATGTGTGCGCAGGACTTGTGTACAGTGAGCAAGCTGCGTTGGGGCTGTGTTTGGACTTTTCTTTTTCTTTGAGGGTTTCATTGGATTACGTTGTAGTTGTGTTTGGTTGTTGTAGTTATAAACTTAGGTGGGGTATGTGGCTACGGGCCAGGGCCCCTATAATAAAATCCAATCCAATCCATGATCTGAAACAATGAGGTCGCTTCATTTATGATTTGTACTGTAAATGTTACGCGTGGTGGCAGTTCTTCAGCTGCACTCTTTAGGATCGTTATTGGATTTTTTTCGAAGAGTACCAGGCAGAGTCCATAAATGGAGCACGGGGCAGAAATCTTATACGAAATTGTTACAAAAGATATTCTGGGTAATGGTAAAGTTTAGCGACATACATAAAAAAATATTTTCTTGTTCTACTTATTACCGTGACGTAACAAAGGAAATCAGCATTAAATATTCTTTAGTTTTTAGTCTTTTTTGCGAGGCGTATTCAGCCCACATTTAATGTTTTAACATCGTACGTAAAGCTAAGAGCTAAACGTACGAGCCGTCATCAGGGGCGGATTTAACAGAGGGGGGGGGGGGGGGAAGCTTTCGACGTAAAAGGGCTTTCAGGGTAAAAGGGGCCGTCTCTATTTGCTTAGATCCGCTACTGGTCGCCATGTTTCCATCTACGTGATTCCACTCCTAGTAAGGCGGAGCAATGAATACATTACCTGTTCGTAGCCTGTACCAAAGCAACTTACCTGACCTAACGGTACTTTAACAGACCTAACGTAACCTAACCGACAATAACAACAACTATACGATAAATTCACAGAAGAAGAAAACAACCACAACCAAACTTCCAATCATCGAATAACTTTCCCTGTCGTAATGTCGGTGCTGAGGAGAACCACAATGGTGAATTGTGTAGGAATTCTCCGACAATTACGATCGTAAAAGACGGAATATGCAAGTTTGTAATACGTCTGCCACGACGAACGAAATTTGAACATTATGCTATATAGTTAAAAGACTTATTATTACATCACAGTAATAATTGTTACTAGAAAACATTATTTTCTTACATGGATCGCTAAACTTTACCAGATTCATATTCTGAATTAAATTTTCCAACATAATGGGAAAAAAAAACATGTAGTTTTTTAGCAAATCTCACCGAACCGGTTAAGGGCGGTTTTATGCAACGACTCGCCTTTGCATTCTCGCAGCGAGAAGCTAGAAGCCATCTAAAATTCCAACATGGCGGCTGTTTTAGCTCTGCCAGCTCGCAACGAAACGAGTCTATAATTGAGTTCAGAAGCGACTAGGAAAATTGTTTCGTCAAGAGGAATTCTTTATCTTACTGTCACGAATTATAAGACTGCAAGCATTTACGCAAACGATGTCGGATTTAGCGAATCCAGGTAGCGTTATTACCATGGCAACGACACCTGTGACATCGCAATTAAATTCTGGCGGCGAGAATTCAACGACGAGTTGTTGCGTAAACGCGCCCTAACCGTGATGTTCAAACATCAGTTGTATGCCTAGTGATATGCCATACCCAGCTTCATCGATTAACGAGCTTCATCCATAAATATGGTATGGAATGCTTGTGGGAAATTTCATACGAATCGGACAATGAGTTGAATAATTCTGATGGCTTCACAACATGATTAGTATGGGGAGCTCCTTCGGTCTATTTCGCACAGCGAGTCACTAAAGGTTGGCATAGTTGAAAAGAAGGCCTTGACATATCAAATTCCCTTTGATGACCGACGATCCTGTGCTCGGGCAACAATTCCTGATGTTCTGGAATTTTTTGACACCACAGAATTGGACGTTTTTCGCTTCAATTCCAGGGTTTGCCTCTCCCTTGTATTCTGCTTGAAGGAAGGTTGAGTTCGAAACGGCGCCAATTATCGCCAGACGACAATTAAATTGTTTCAGAAACATGGTTGAATGACGATATCGATGCCAATATTTTTGTATTTCAAGGTTTGCGACCGCTAATGGGGGCTCCTTGGTGGGCGCGATACGACGCTTCCTACAAGCTACTGACACTTGATGCTTTGTGGTGTCAATGATGGCAGCAGCTACTATACTTTCTCAACGTGTTCGGAAAAGTGGTACTACCAACTTTTCCGAGTATGTAAATGGTTAGAAGTCCTAACTCCAGCAAAACTAAAACAATTATTCAATATTTTTCGACCAAACTTGGCCAGATAGTAAATAAGTATGGAAGGTACGTTTATACCAAAAACTATGCAATTCTGTGCAACAGTAAACGTAGGGAGCCACACGCAAATTTGAAAACTGTTCACTTGTTGTTCTTCTTGTTCTGGCACCGTTTCCGGAAAAAAAACAAGGGGCTACAGCGACTATCTAGTCGCATTGGTCTTCTGTACAGTTCCTCCACTTCCAATGTTGAGGCACACACCTCTATCATGCACTACAACAGCTATATCTATTATATAATCTAAAAACAGTAACCATCAGAATTGCCCGTTACAAATGTGTTAGCTTTTAAGCTAATTTTACGTTTTAGGCATAATTGTCAGCGTTTAGGCCTAATTTACAACTTTAATTTCGTAAGTAGCAACTAACGGAGATTTGGATTGTATACAGTAAGCCTATTCATTTTTGCAACACAGTATGCCTCCGCTTACACAATTACAGCGTTACAACTTAATGCGCATCGTAGCCTAATATAGATCAGTGGTAGTAGGGAAGGGACAGGAGAAACGGTGCAGCAGCTACTCGTAGCAACTATTGACGTTGCCATGGTAACGTGATTTTAGATCTAATTTTTCATTTTTTAGACCTAATTTTTTTAACGGCAGTTTTAGTTTCCTTAAGTAGCAGATAGGCCTAATGGAGAATTTGGTTCGATCGTAAGCCTATTCATTCATGCAACAATGCGACAAGACTCTTTTAAACGAAACTAAAATGTTTTTTGTTTTTACGGCTGCGTTAACACAAATCTTTAGGATTTCAATTCGACGATGAAGTGTTATTATTTAATTTAGTTACGTCGAAGAAGTCTATTAGCTATAAGGAGGCAACGATGTTTTAATTTGCCATGTTATTTAACTAACTTTTGACACTGAATCGAACGTTGTAAACAGTGGTCGTCAATTTCTGGTACCGTTGCGAAGTTGAAAAAAGCGACGGTCGGACGGATGGACAAAGTCGTTGCAATAGTCTTCTCAGCCGGTACGGTTGTACGGAAGACTAAAATTACTGCACCTGTATACCTAAAATCTGAAACATGATCTAAGCCAGAACTTTCCTGGTTCCTTAATTCTGAAAGAGACTACTTTTTCAATTGGTCGCGCAGTTCCGGGATCCTGAACAATCAGTTTTATTCTTTTGCATTGTTTTAACAATTGTAGTTAGGGAACAATGCCAATAGCAAACGCCTGGTCCATTCTTCGTGCACGTCTTATATCTTTGCTCAAAGTTGATTGTTGACGGGTAAAATGAAAAAAATCCATGTTTCAGCTAAAGGCATATATTTTTAAACCAAACTAAGCTACGTTGTTAATTTCGACGTCGAGGGCTCTAAATTGGCGTCTAGAAACGATAGAATGGCGTATTTATTTCGTAGATGCAGGCTTTCACAGCTGTGTTTCAAAGTACGCAGCAACAATCACTGCATGCGCGTGCGTTCACACCTTTGGAAATGGAAAAAAAATCAATGCTAGCAACTATTCACCCGCGCATACATGAACCATTGTAAGCGCGAACCATTGTTTTGCCTTAGCCATAAAAAAAGATACACGGATTATGACCAAAAACGTCAAGTGCCTTAAAAGGAGGGTTATATGATTGAATTTCACTTTACTTGTTAAAATGTATACGGATAAAAATTGATGATTTTTTAATTGAAATAAGCAAATGTAGAATTGTTTAAGTTGAACCTGTTTAAAGGGACACCCGGCCTGCTTTATAACATTCCGCGTGCCAAATTACAGCTACGCACAGATCGTCGTCCGAGCAATTACAGTGCCAAGGACGGCTGGGGTGGTAGCTGCGTTCCTCGCATAGCTGCTGTCTCGGTTGGCTTTGTGAATAGTACACGAGACAGAATCAAGTCAACAATTGTGTCATCACAAACCGGAATGATTCTCGTATTTTAAAATCATAATTTATAATTTTCTAGGCTAGTGTCTTATAATTTTGCTTCGGCGATCTATTGGAATAATTAATTTTAATTTTTACCGCATTAGTCTATTAGATTTTAGATCTCATGGTAATTATTAGAAAATTAGTAGATGTACACACAGAGATGAAACGTCATGATTATTGTAAGCGCGCAATGCATCATTTAGTGACGGATCGTTAGTAAATAAAGTTCCATTATAATCAACAGAAAATCTCCTAGACGCCACATTTTATAAAGGATTTTTAGCAAGGGAAAGACTATCGGTAAGGAAATAGACCTTTGGCGCCGTACTTGATATGGACCCCAGCAAAAATTGATCATGGTCAGCCATGGTTAAACACGGGTAGTTCATGGGTAAACATCGTTAAACCATGGGTGGTTCCAATTTACACTTGGTTAAACCTCGTTCAAAACCATGGTCACTAGTTACCATGGTAACAGGACACTTTCACCATGTTTCAATCTTTGGATAACAATTGGTCCCAATTTACCATTGGTTTAACAATGGCAAACCATGATCATAAACAGTGGTTTAACCTTGGAACATTTTTGCTGGGGGAGGATCGAGAAAAATGGCGCTGAGAGGTATACCCCTTTAAGTGCTGTTGTGCTTCAACAATAAAGGACAACAGCAGTTAAACAGATGTATAGGATATCCCCCACTTTACTCATGCTGAAATCCAACAATGGCTCGCGCAGTGCCCGAGCCATTGTTGGATTCCAGCGTGAGGAAAGCGGGCGATATCCTTCTCACCCGTTTTGAAGATATCAGTCACTCTTTGGCATTAACAATGGAGAATTCTTTCTGCCTTCAGTGACGTATGTTCTTATTTACAACAATGAAAAAGGTTGCATTGTTGCCGAGCTACTTGACCTCGATGTAGTTAAGCAGCATTGGGCTGGATTGATACTTGGGTGGGTGACCGCCTGGGAATCTGGCTGTTGCAGACATAGGGCCTTAGGGCTTCGGGCAGATGACCAGAAGTGGTTAAACCCTTTAAACCCTTTGACCTCGATGTAGTGCGATCATTTTTTATGCCCAAAGGTGTACATTGTTGAGCGCAAGTGAGCGCTAGTGGAACACACTGTTGCGTCTAGCCAGACAAGCGTTTGTGTAGAATATTAGTAAGACGTATAGTGGGCTAATGCTGCAAGCAACGAAAAGAGCAATTTTAAAAGCGGTTGCAATGTTTAAATAACATGAATTTTTTAACCATTGTTTTGACGTTTAAGGTGTTATTTCAAAACTTGTTTCATTTATTATATTTTGTAGCTTTATTCCCGTTTGTCATTTAATAGAAACTGACGTTTGCAAAGCAGCGGTTGCAATGTTGGGAGTAACGTAAATTGTTGAAAGTGTTTTTGTTTTTTTTCATTTAATACAAACGAGTGCCGGGACCACGTGGAGTGCCCAGCACTCCGCCGTTGATCCCAGCCCGCGTTCATTGTTGCGATCGCGTCGCGCTGTATTGTTATAAGAGGACTGAGGGCTTCAAAACGGGTGAGAAGCAATTTTTTTCAATTGTACATTTGCTTATTTCATTTAAAAATCAGCAATTTTTTATCCGTGTACATTTTAACAAGCAAAGTGAAACTTCAATCATTATAACCGTTCTGCTACGGCACAAATGGCGTTTTTGTTTGTAAGCTATCTTGCTCTTTAATAGGAATGACACGCTTGAGAAACACATCATTCTCATGACTGCTGCTAATCACAACAATATTATTACAACCTTCCCTTTTTTTTTTTTTTTGCAGACTTCAGAATTAATATTTCTGCATAGGGGAATAAGATGACGCTTTACACATTTTGCTCTTCACTAAAGTTATTTCGCACAAATATTATTGCAACCTTGACATCTTTTTTGATTAGTTTAAATTTTTTTTGCAGATTTATTTATTTTTTGATTGGGAGAATGGGATGGCCTTACGCAGCCAGCTCATGGAATCTGCAGCTATTATTGCAACTTGAAATCTTTTGCTTAACTTATAATTTTTTTGTTATGGACCTTAGAATACATTTTGGGATTCGTGGAATGGGTCAACACCATACCCATCCTGCTCATGACTCTGCAGCTTTTCGCAGCTGTATTATTGCAGTATTGCCATCTTTAGTTTAGCGATTTCATAAATACAAAAATACAATAAAATAAATGGCCTGAACGCTTCGAACTGACGTCCCATTGTACCAGTGTCAAACGATTTCCCTCTGATGCCTGACCTTGTACCCAGACAACACTGCCACGTGTTGCAGGTGTTGCTGCCAATCGCTTTCAAAATGCAGTCCAATTTGCGAAATAGGGGAGGTTTTCCGGTGTTTTTTTGTTATTCTCTTCAGCTCTTGTTGACAGCTGAATATCATTCATAATTGTTTGTTTTTATTTTATTTTGTGCAGTGCGAACACAGCCATCTGTTACATCTGACGCTTTTTCAACGGAATTTTATAGCCTGTTTATAAATTCTATAATAATAATAATAATAATAATAATAAATGTTCGGCCCCAGAATAGGGGCAAGGAAGACGGAAGGGTCTCGGAAGAAACCACTAACACCGGTCCTGTGGAAACAAAAGATGGCAGCATCACAAATACGGGCGCTTAAGAAAGGTGGACAAGTCAACACGGTTAAGCAGAGCCCTAAAAACACCCACCGAAGTTGCGGAGACAACTGCCTCTGGGAGGGCGTTCCATGGTGCAACCACCCTGTTGGCAAAAAAGTACTTACGACAATCCAGGTTACACCTAGAGCTACATAATTTGAAAGAGTGGCCCCGGGTAAAGTTTACCGGACTCAACTCAAAAAAAGGAAGATCCAAAGTAACTAATCCATGAAGGATCTTGTATGTAAGGATTAGGTCCGCCTTTAGGCGCCTAAGCTCAAGTGATTCCAAACCAAGTACCTTAAGACGATTCCCTGGAGATAGTTCGCGTAGCCCACAAACTGACCTTGTAAAGGAATGCTGTACAGATTCCAGCCTATCAATGTCCTGTAGAAGATGGGGTGACCATACCGGACTTGCATATTCCAATAGCGGACGGACGAAAACTTTAAATGCCCAGACAAGGGTATGTCGGTTAGAGGAAACAAAACACCGCTTGGTGATGGCGAGTCTGCGGTACGCAGATTTCACAATGATCCCACAATGCAAAGATGACTTTAAATCGTGGTTAATTAGAATACCAAGGTCGCGCATTTCCTTAACCGAATTCAGCTGACTAGTTCCTAAAAAGTATGTGTGCTGCAGATTCTGTCTATCAATGTGTAGGGTACAACATTTTGCGCCTGCAAGAGGAAGTTGCCAGCACTGAGACCACTGAACGACAGAGTTAATCTGTATTGAAAGAAAAGCAGAGTCTTCTTCAGAAGTTACCTCACTTGCGATTTTTAAGTCGTCGCAAAATTTTAGTTTAGGCTTGTCCGGTGTCGTATCGTTATTAGTGAGGTCATTCACGAAAATGACGAACAAAAGAGGACCCAGGACAGATCCCTGAGGCACCCCACTGACTACAGCTCGTGCAGTCGACAGTGTTTGTTCAATTACGACCCGCTGGGTACGATCTGATAAGAAATCAGCAAGCCACTTAAGGAGTGTGCCACAAAAGCCAATATTAGCCAGCTTGTGCCGCAGTTTGGAGTGAACAACTGACTCAAAGGCCTTTTGGAAGTCAAAATAGATGACATCCGTAGGAACACCTACGTCTAATGCAGAAGTCCAGTTATCCAGGGCCAAAAGTAGCTGAAGGGTTGCAGAGCGATTGGGCAAAAAGCCAAATTGGTCCTGGTGCAGAAGTCTAAATTTTTCTAAGTAAACCAACATATCCTCACGAACGATATGTTCCATGATTTTACATGCAACAGACGTAAGCGCAATCGGTCGATAGTTGTGTGGATCAGATGCCTGTCCCTTTTTAAAAATTGGGACAATGTGTGCAGTTTTCCAGATGGTAGGCATCCTCCCCTGGTTAAATGATAACTTGAAAACGAATGTAAGAGCATCGTAAACCTCCAATTTAATTTGCTTAAAAAAGAAGGAGGAGAAGCCATCGGGACCGACAGCATGACTTGGGCGTAGATGATTGAGAGCAGTAAGAACCCTCGAGTGATTGAAGTTTACAGTAGCAAGGTGTGGAGTAGGATAAGGTGCGGAGACCGGAGGTTCCGGTACCGATCCATTATCAACAACTCCATTTGCAGCGTAAATAGAATTTAGGAGGTTTGCCTTATGTGCATTGTCATATAAGTACACTCCACCATCCATGAATGGGGGCAAACCACGGGTAGTCATTGTGTGACGCCTGTAAAGACGGAAAAGCGCCGACAAATTTCCCTCTTGTACAGTACGACGCTCGTGAAAGTCATGCCACTTGTCCACTAATTGCGAATATTGACGCTTACAAATCTATTTTGAAAATTCTATATAAATGGTTAAGGGGTTCCGGAACTTTCCCAAAAATCGAGAAAAAGCGGTATTTTAATGAGAATTTGTTTGGTATCCCGATTTTAAAAAAAGCAGCATTCGGGAAATTATACAGCAACTAAAAGATTTGACACCTAAAACGAAAACAAAAAAATACGTGAATCATCTCTTCAACTTACAGCTGGCAATGAAAATGTTCTTCAAATAATAGGAAACATAGGAATTTTCCTATGTAATATGGGAGAAACATAAGAACAACAATGGTTATTTTACTTATTTCCCCCTGTGTTTTCTGTTCCCTCCCCTTTTCTAAAGATTCAACTTCCCTCGGCCAAGCATAAAACTACTCCGCGTATTTTTAAAGCCTGCGAGAAGTGATCTGAAATCAAGCGAAAGTTATAACTGTTTAAAGAATAATATGAGAAAATATAGAATTTTTTCAAGCTGCAGGGATAAATAGCGACATTTCTCAAATATACGAAATATACGAAATTTGTAGTTTACTGTGCCTACAATTGTAATTTTTTTGTAAGCTGACAGACTACAATTGTTTTAGGGCTTACATCCGATGAACAAAACTGTTTAGGGCTGTACAACCTTTTTTCTGTGACCTTATTAAACGTGGTTCCCGTTCTATGCAGTTACAACAATGATTAGAAGAGAGTTTTCTGTGACCACAATTATAATTTTTTATAAGTAAATAGTGTACCTGCTGTAGGGCTAAAACCCATTGAACGAAAGCGTGTACGGCTGTAATATTTTTTTCCGTGACTTATTAACCTCTGTTTTCTTTCTGCTAGCACTGAGTGTCCTTGAACATTTTCAAATGTTTCAAGGAAAGGTTTCTTAGTGATTCAGTAACTGAACTGTAAGCTAATTTCTACTCCTATAATGTACTCACAAAATGCTTTTAAGCCCAATAGTTTGCTGTTCATTAATTAAAATAAACGTGTATTTTTTATGCTCAAACCTGCTGTGTATTCGACGAAATTTCCAAGTGGCAGCAGCACCATTGCCTTCTCGTTGTTATTCCTGGCCACGATTTGAATTATTATTGCATTTAGGTATTAATTGCAATTATACCTGAATTGCTATTAATATCTTAATTATTATCTTAAATCAATTTCAGTTAATTATTTAAAACCTGCCACGCTGACCGCTGCCACACAAATTTTAGTAGTGAATTAATAAAACAATAAAATATACCCCTGCTCCCATAAAATTAAAACTTGGCGAATGATTACAGAAAGATGGGAATTATCTGTATTCAAGAACGTTTGGCTACCTTCGGCAGGCTGATTATTAATAAACTCGTACGTTAGCAGGTTAAGTATAGCTATGTCGATTTAGCAAAAAGCGCATAGCCTCAGACCAAATTCTCCTTGTTAAAGCTTAGCGCATGCGTCGTACATATCTTGGCATGAGTGGTCACACACACAATGAGCCCACACCCGGAGTTTTACGATTGCTTGCGTCATACATTTTAGGATTACAGAAATCTCGATGTATATCGCGCCCTCTCAGTCGGTGTTTCATACTTATCTGTTTAGGGTAAATAAAAAAAGTACGGTCAAAAAACACTATTGCAGCGCCATTTTTCGCATGATCAAGCCTGGACCTGCGAAAGGTGTTAACATGGAAGATTTGGTCTGCGGCTAAGCGCTTGTGATTTAGGATGAGTACGATTTTCGGGTTTATGAAATGGTGAAAGAGAATTTTTAAGCTGGTGTCCCCAAAAAGGTCCCAGTCAGGTATGAAGTAGACGTCAGTTGGACCACTTGCGGACATCCAGATCTGTGTTGTGGTCAGGAAAATTTGACCAAAATTCACCTTCTTTTTTTGGTCCAATTGGTCCAAGTTTGAACCTACGTTTTGGACGTAATGGTCGTTGACTGTTTTTTAGGAATCGGACAACGGACACGACGGACAAAGTGGTCTAGTGTGGCAGCGCCATAAGGACGAAAAATAAATTCAACCTTGGAGCCAGAAAGCGAGACCGACAGTTTTTTTGTAACCGGCCTTGGCCGTTGTACTTACTGATCCATCGCGGTCCGTAGTAGGGCGGCATTCGTCTTTTGGATCGGAACGATTGATCTTTTCCTGATTCTGAATACCCGAACACCGTCAGCACCAGTACAAACAATGTCCAGAGATGCATGGTTTTGGAAATGGGAAGCGTTTCTTGCGACTGAAGAAAAAAAATAAAGAAAAATCGAAAAGATTACTTATTCCATCCATCATCATTAACAAACATTAAAAAAAAAAAAATGGGCCAAATATTATAAGTTAGTTCTAAATTTTACAACAGAGCAATTTTCTGCTTGTCACCTGTAATAAATGCACGTTTATTAAAATAGAAAAAAGGTTTTGGATATTGGTGTTTCTGAATAATTTACTGTTACGGTCACTTTGGGGGACCAACTGTTGCATCCTAAATACTTATTTTCTAATGACCTAGTTGTCGACGCGCTATTAAGCCTCACCCCCCCCCCCTCTTTAATAACTTAAATTAATTTTTTTTTACATTATTTACAAAGAATTTGTCGGAGGGGGGGGGGAGGTGATGGGGATATGAGTGATGATTTCTGCCATCTTTTTCCAGTTCTGAAGCATGCTAACGTTGTTTCCGTAAAAAAGACCCACTTGTCTGAAACTTTCGATGAGGCATAACGTGCCTAATGTCGTTCACGTACGTTATTCTCTGAAACTGAACAATGACGGCATTGCTTTTTTGCTTTTTTTTAGGGAACACGAACGCGAACTGGCTTACTAGACGGCCTTGTACGCTGAGCTTAATAACCGTGATAATCGTCATACACTACAATGGCAGTTTAGAACAGTCGGGACACACATAAACAGACGGGAAGCTGAGCCCATAAGAATAGCTCTTCCCCATACTGGAAACGTACCACCCATAAGGCCGGGTTTACGCAACGACTCGCCTTAGCATTCTCGCAGCTAGAATTTAATCGTAATGGCATAGTTGTCGTTGCCATGGTAACGATGCCGTCTGGATTAGCTAAATCCGACGTCGTTTGAGTAAATGCTTTAAGTCTTATAATCCGTGGCAATAAGATAAAGAATTCCTCCTGACGAAATGTTCGCAGTTCCTTCTGAACTAGCATTATTCAGTGTCTTCATTGCGAGTCGACAGAGCTAAAACCTACGCCATGTTGGAATTTTAGATGATAGCTTCTAGCTTCTAGCTGCGAGAATGCAAAGGCAAAGTCATTGCATAAACGCGCCCTAAGAAGAGCACTGATCCAGCTTTACATCGTTCTAGTCTATACCTTTCATTGTTTTCAGTTTCATACATGTAAGTGATCCCCTCCCCCCATTCTACCTTAAATCTATAGAACAGCGTCAAGTGACGTCATATTGCTACAAGAGAGATAGCTGCAAGGGGCACTAGATTGAAATGGTGGGTTAAACAACGGCACTTCTAGTCAAGCCAGTGCTTTGAGAGTGGATTTCGTAGGCTTAAAAAAAACCGTTGTTTTCTCCAATCCCTTATGCTGCTTAGGCTATAATGGGAAAATAAAGATTCCACTTGCTTAAAAATGTCAGCAACTGCCGACAAATCGACAAAAATCGGGCGTTTTAAGCTTAAGAAATCCAGTCTAATAGCATTGGCTTCAGTAAGACGCTTCTTTTCCCCCACCAGTGCACCTTGCAGCTAATCCAGTAACTGGCTCCACCATAGAGTTATATACAATAATTCCACGTCGTGTCACTGCCCTATTTGTATGCCGCCTTCCCCCAATGGCGTGAATGTGTCACGCGACCCCAACTGTAATTTACAAAAATAAAAAGCCAGGGCGCAAAGAATTCAAACGTTTGCTCGATGTTTCGAGTGAATTCAAACTGATTTTCAAGATCACTAAAATTCTAAATTTGCAAATTGGCAAAGATCACGAGAGAAGGAAGAAACATGAATGTCCATAATAAATGGCATGCAGACCTGGTCAGGATA
>JAHWFP010192109.1:43359-68224 GCA_023313725.1 Lithobius niger | reverse complement strand
GTCCATAGTAAGCTGCTTTATAAACTCCATGTTTCTGGCTTCAGTGGGGCACTTTTAGATTGGATTCGGGCATTCATTACCGGAAGAACCCAACAAGTGGTTATTGGCCTGTGCAAGTCTGCCTCATCTGATGTAATAAGTGGAGTACCACAGGGGTCTGTTCTAGGTCCCCTGCTATTTATCCTATTTTTAAACGATTTGACGTGTAACTCTCACAATGCAGAACAGGAAAAATTTGCCGATGATTTAAAGCTTCACTCGGCCATTATCAACACCCAAGACTGTATGGGATTGCAAGCGGAGGTCGAATACGTCTCTACTTGGGCAAAAGAATGGCAGTTACCCATCTCTTATGCAAAATGTAAAAGTTTTCATGTAGGGATTCAAAACTGTGCTTTTACCTACACAATCGAAAATGAACACTTACCTACCACAAAAGAAGTGAAAGACCTAGGTGTTTGGTTTGCGTCTGACCTGAAGTCATCTGTGCACTGTAATCATGTGGTATCAGCGGCAAATCGTAGATCAGCAATTGTTCAGCGCTGTTTTAACTCGGGAAATGTACACACCAAACTCTGGGCGTACAAGGTTTTCGTCCGGTCCCTGTTGGAATATGCAAGCCCTGTTTGGTCTCCCTATCTACTTAAGGATATTGACCACTTGGAAAAAGTTCAGCGACGTTTTACGAAGTCCCTACAAGGCATGCGGGAGTTACCGTACTGTGAACGTCTTAAAAATCTTTGCCTCGATTCTTTGGAACTGCGTCGACTGAAGACGAATCTTGCCTTAGTGTATAACGTCCTCCATGGTAACTTATCGGTTGACCTACCTTTGTTTGAAATTAGTCCAATAACCTGGACAAGGGGCCACAAATTCAAACTCATGCTCCCAAAAGTGAGACTAAACTGTAGACAAAATTTCTTTGCTGTAAGAGTAATCCCAGCATGGAATTCACTGACTAACGAGACGGTTTCAGCCACCTCCATTAACACTTTTAAGCGGTTGTTAAATTTGTCAAACTTAACCGAGTTCTTGAAGCGGCCAGAATATTACGTAGCAAGCTAAGTTTTTATTGTTGGGTTAATGTTTTTAATTTAGTTTTGATCATGTGAATGCTGATGTTGATGATGTGAATGCTCATGTGAACTTTTTTTTATTGGCTTTGGGTTAAACTGTCCTGTTGCGGTTTTTATTATTATTATTATACATATTTTTAAATTTGTAAATAGCTTTAATTTTACTATTCATCTCTGTTTTTAACTTTCACTACAATTGTTTCATGCATTTCATTGTTTTACTATACGACTTCCAGGCTGGATGGTAGCGACCTTCCAGGGTCCTTTCCTGACCTGCGTGCAATTGCACCAAACTTTCTATTATTATTATTATTATTTCAAACCAAAGTTGTCAAACTTTCCGAAATTCATGATAAGCCTGTTCAAACACTGATTCCGTGTGCCCAGCATTAACGCACGTTTCCTCCAACAATTAATGTCCTTCTCTCTCTCTCTATCCCCCCCCCCCCCCCCCGTACCCTAAAACAATAGCCTATCGTCTCGTTCAATGGCCAGGCCAGGTTAGCCAAGCTGTGACGCTCACGTTTACGACGAAATGTAAACTACAAATCCGGAGTGATTCGTCTCATTGTCGTCAGTGAGAAATTTGGTACAGAATCGTATTTGTTTACGGCACGTGTCACTTTTCAACAGTTGCAATATCGTCATTTCGACAAAAATCATGAACTTTTTCCGAATTTCTGAAAACGTAAATTCGTCGCATTTTTACCTACGCGTGTCCGTGCATCGCAGCAAGCTGTCTATTGAATAACGGTTGTGATCGTATCGTGTTTTCGCACCTTCAATTAATGCACAGTTTACGGTTCGACAACATCGTGAGAACAACAGCATTATTGCAACCAAACCTACATGTCAGCCTTACGTAAAACTCTTCGTTGATATTTTTTCCTCCTCCACAGAATAGTGCGTTATGCATTGTTCGTATTTCGTTTGCGTGGCGCAGCCAAACACTCAACACTTACTTTGAACTCGGTTCTGCAACGATAGACAGCAGCTTCGAACACGCCGCCCAGCAATCGTGTTTCTTTTGCAATTCCACGAATAGATTTCTTTGGATCGTGTTGGCGCGGTTGGCTGAAGACATTCATTAAATACAGTTTGCTTTTGGGAACTCGAAAGGCACCTGCAGAAGCCATCGCTTGCGCTGTTGTTGACATCGCTGCCATCTTGGAACTACTTCCGTTTGGAAGACAAGTGGCTGTCAAAATTTGAGATTAGCTGAAAAATGCTAATCGACTGATTTTTGGTGTTTCATGAAAATTATGTATGGCCAAATACCGTACCTGAATAGTTTCTGAGAGCGTTTCATCCCTAAAACGTTTTGGTTGATGCAGGGAAAACACGAACTACGTTAAGCCTACTGTCGTAATCCAATTTCAACACAGGCGTGAAGAGGCTCTATCGCATCGCTAACTCTCTCTCCACTGACTAATGTGGGTGGATTTTACCATAGTTGGCTGGCCTTGCCGCAAATAGTTTTATTTTTAATTTTAACTCTGGAGTGCGAGTTACCGACTAGTCTCAAATTGCGGAGCCGGTGCAAAGCCTATTGGATGAAAGTAAAATTGAACTTATAAATTTATCTCGTGCCTAAACTGGTTTACCGTCTTAGGCAAGAATCTACCCACGTTAGTCAGGCCTATTAACCTGTGTCGTCGTACAACTTGCTGAAGTTAAGCTGTTTTGGGTCGAGGGTTTGACACCAGTCCAAACGATAACCATGGCTCCTCTTATTTTTGAACCACGCCTAATCCCATGTTTTAACCATGTTATAGAGGTCTTTGATTGCTTCTGTTGAAGGGTTGCTCAGTTAACTTTTTTTTATTAGTAGTCAGGTAGAGGGTTCGGCACCAATATTTCCAGATGTAACCAGATTATTAACCACGTAACTCGTTGCGAGATGCTTTCTTCCCGTGCCTGTGTTTTCATAACCCGTTACGAGCAGCTAAGCTCAGTAGTTTCATTAAGCGTTCCGTTGCGAGACAACGCGAGCTTGAATCCTCTTGGTTTATTCCGTTACGAGACGTCAGCTGGGGTTTTCTTTCAACATAAGTTCTATTGCGCGATGTTGACTTTGTTCATAACTTGCCAAATCCAAATCTACTCCGTAACGAGGCGTCTCTACGCCTACGATAATCCGTAACGAGATGTCCGAACATTTATAGCCCTCCATTAAAATTGGTTTTGTTGATAGTGTTTACCTAAACATCAGTCATTTGTAGACTTCTCCCTGAAACTTGTAACCCTCCCCTTGTTCATGTTAAAGAAAATTAAATACGCAACTAAAACAACCAGCTTGTAAAGTGGGTTCAGTTTGGCATGAGGTGACATTTTTATTTCCTTGTTAAAGGGTTCTTTTCAGGCCTAACTTAATTTTTTTTCCTTCTCCGGTGTCAAAATGCGGCCTTAAAACCCCGTCTTTGCACCCGGAACCTTGAGAAATCGCCCCTAGACTTTATTCCCAACATCATCCCCCGCTGTCTTCATCACAGATATGAGAAGGTATCCCTCGTTAGCTAATTAAGAGCGATACAGTTGAAAAGGACGTTAATTCGACAATTTCCCGTTTACACAAGGATCAGGTCAACTGACTTTGAGCCAGGACGCTAAACACACAGTTACTTTCCCAGACGACCTTGGGACAAGTCGTGGAATAAGATGCAAGAATTTGAACATGGATGCTTCCACATCGATGTAATTTAAAAGCGAATGAGCTAAGCGAGCGAAAATCGGCGATTGTCATCAGAAATAGCACTTTTTCTTAGCAGACTAAAAATTTATTCAATTATGATAATAGGCGACTTTCTACGTCGGATAAAAGGTCATCAGCTCCAGCAAGAAAGATCAAACAGGTAGATACAGAATGCTAACATCACAACTCTGGGAACGCATTAACACAGGAGCAGTAATATTTTACAGGCCAAATAGTTTGTTCATGAGCTGAAGTATTTCAATAAGAAAGAAATATCCTTGAGCGTAGATACAACAGAGCAATGCAGAACACAGACAGGTATTGACAAGTATGGGATGACACTTGCAGTTGAATACTCTGATCAATGATCTGATCATTGACTGATCGTTTTTTGGAGTGATTTTGGTGCGGTTTATATATATATAAATCAAGGGCGGATCCAAGGGAGGAGTCGAGGGGGCTGCGGTCCACTCCAAGGCAAATAAATTCGGAAAAAAAGCCAGAATTTTTGAAAACACGCTGTTAAATTAGCCAAAAAATACATGTAAACGCAGAAAAATCACCTTGCGGCCCCATCCAAGACTTCATTCTGGATTCGCCCTTGATATAAATACTACAAAAAATAAAAAAATAAATACAGATTAAATGGAAAAACGCAAGAAGGATAGGATGCAAACAAAGCAGAACATCGGGTGAATTGGGTTGAATAAACAGAACCAAGAGTTTATAAATGCGTACACGTCCGTAGAACGTACGAGTGTCCATGTTGTAAGTATCGCTTCATACTCCATCCCTTGTCACAAGGTCGTGTGGGAGAGAGGCTGCGGGTTTCCTTTTGATTTAACATCACCCCAGTTTTATTTTACCAAAACAGCGCTAGACGGCGTCAGCTTTCAGGCACGCGCGTGAACTGGTGTTCATCCGGAGGCGAGACATGCGATTTCTGCCCCAGCCCGCTTTGGCTTGAAGATTCCACGTCTTTCCCTGTTTCTCGGTCACAGAACGCTGTTGCACGCGGAGTTTCTTCATACCTGGATGAATTGTAGCGCGTCTGGTATGTTTTCCCGTCTATCTTTTAGGTTAAAAACCGGAAATCCGAAGCCTCAACAAGACACAAATAAATACAGATACAAACCTATTTACGTTGCCTTTTGGACTTATATGTCAGATTGCCTGAGCGGGAAATCGAACCCACAACCTTTGAAGCCAAAGACGGAGGTCCGACCACTGAGCTATATTGACACGGTGTAAACGTCCGTAGGAATCATTTAAGACGTGCATATAGTGTATACATTTAACCATACACTTTCCAATCGCCACTGGAGGGACGCTTATTTGCCGCGCCGCACACCAATTGAAACGAATGGAACACACGAATTCAACGTGAAATAAGGATTAAACAAGACGGAAAGCCGACGGTTCAACGAGAGTCAAATAAATACAGATACAAACCTTGCATCTTTCGTTGCTTTTTTGGACTTGTATGTCAGACTGCCTGAGCGGGGAATCGTTTAGGCCGTGTCAGTATGGGTCAGCGGTAGGACCTCAGCCTTTGGTTTCAAAGATAAGATAGAGTAACAGCCAGTATCGTGAACAAATAAAACTATACTACGATTCAGGAGGACAACCTCCCGTCTTCAGGTAAAAATAAAATTTTGTGTTTATTTTTACCTGGAGACGGGAGGTTGTCCTCCCGAAACGTAGTGTAGTTTATTTGTGCACGATACTGGCTGTTACTCTATCTTATCTCCAAAAACTGCTGAAACTTCTCAATCTCAATTTGGTTTCAAAGGTCATGGGTTCGAATTCCCCTGAGGCAGTTTGACATTTAAGTCCAAAAGGCAACGTAAATAGGTTTGCATCTGTATTTATTTTAGGTCAAAACATATACAGCGTATTTTTATCGACCGTTATCCAAGAAAATAGGGTCAGTCGTTCTATATTTGGCCGTATCGTTTCGTGATCCAGAATGGAACATGCGTTAATATTATATTAGGTCACTCCATCGAGCACTACATGCTTTCCTTTACATCGCTCACGAGGTAAGTGAAAACTAGCTGAACCGGGCCACGGAATGTCACGGAGCACACCAAACGGGGCGAAGGATAATCGTCTAACTGGAAAATCGCATAATTGGAAGAACGTATAGCGTATAACAGTATAACGGAAAGTCGTCTAACACGAAATTCGTATAATGGAAAATCGTCTAATATCCCTGCCGCGCTCGCTGCGGCTATACATATAACATCAGAAACTGTAGTTAGACGTTAATCCAGTTAGACGTTTATCCATTATACAATTATCCATTATACGGTATTCCGTTTAGATGCTATTCCAGATTTTTTATTTAGGCAGATTTTAGACTATTATCCCATTAGACGATTTTTCAGTTATAAGTTCGTCCGACACCCCTGCCCCTCTCAGGGGCGTCGGACGAACATCTAACTGGAAAATTGGCTAATGGGACAAGTGTCTAATATCTGCATAAATAAAAAATCTGGAAAATCGTCTAAACGGAATGGAAAATCATCTAAACGGAATATCGTATAATGGATAATCGTATAATGGATAAACGTCTAACTGGATAAACGTCTAACAGCGGTTTCTGATGTTATATGTATAGCCGCAGCGACAGCGGCAGCGCTAGCGAGGCAGAGACATTAGACGATTTTCCATTATACGAATTTCCTGTTAGACGATTTTCCATTATACGAATTTCCTGTTAGACGATTTTCCATTATACGAATTTCCTGTTAGACGACTTTCCGTTATACTGTTATGTGGTATACGTTCT
Organism: Lithobius niger; assembly: GCA_023313725.1. Taxonomy (NCBI): domain Eukaryota; kingdom Metazoa; phylum Arthropoda; class Chilopoda; order Lithobiomorpha; family Lithobiidae; genus Lithobius; species Lithobius niger. The sequence continues at coordinate 61,662 of JAHWFP010192109.1, read as the reverse complement.
TCCAATTATGTGATTTTCCAGTTAGACGATTATCCCTCGCCCCCTCGCTCACGCTACGGCGCTCGCTGCGGCTATACTTATAACATAGGGAGACCGTGTCAGTATGGGTCAGCGGTAGGACCTCAGCCTTTGGTTTCAAAGATAAGATAGAGTAACAGCCAGTATCGTGCACAAATAAAACTATACTACGATTCAGGAGGACAACCTCCCGTCTTCAGGTAAAAATAAAATTTTGTGTTTATTTTTACCTGGAGACGGGAGGTTGTCCTCCCGAAACGTAGTGTAGTTTATTTGTGCACGATACTGGCTGTTATTCTATCTTATCTCCAAAAACTGCTGAAACTTCTCAATCTCAATTTGGTTTCAAAGGTCATGGGTTCGAATTCCCCTGAGGCAGTTTGGAGGGAAGGGAGACTTTCCTGATGATGTAGCTTCTCCGTAGCGTTAAAGATGTCCGCGTTTACTTCGGAGTCCAATATCAACATGCACACCAATGCTTTTAAACCAAGATACTTTACTTAAAACCACCTTCACTATCGAAATTAACTGAGTGGTAACAACTGCACTGAGGCCTATATTTCATTCGAGAGAATGAACAAAATTAATAGCTAGAACAAAGAGACAATGAGATGGGACCGACTGCCACCCACAGACTAAGTTACATCGAGAAGGGGCGTCGGACGAACATCTAACTGGAAAATCATCTAATGGGACAATTGTCTAATATCTGCATAAATAAAAAATCTGGAAATTCTTCTAACCGGAATATCGTATAATGGAAAATCATCTAAACGGAATATCGTATAATGGATAATCGTATAATGGATAAACGTCTAACTGGATTAACGTCTAACTGCGGTTTCTGATGTTATATGTATAGCCGCAGCGAGCGCAGGAGCGCGAGCGGGGGCGAGGGATAATCGTCTAACTGGAAAATCGCATAATTGGAAGAACGTATACCGTATAACAGTATAACGGAAAGTCGTCTAACAGGAAATTCGTATAATGGAAAACCGTCTAACTGGAAATTCGTATAATGGATTATCGTCTAACTGGAAATTCGTATAATGGATTATCGTCTAATGTCCCTGCCTCGCTCGCGCTGCCGCGCTCGCTGCGGCTATACATATAAGATCAGAAACCGCAGTTAGACGTTTATCCAGTTAGACGTTTATCCATTATACGATTATCCATTATACGATATTCCGTTTAGATGATTTTCCATTATACGGTATTCCGTTTAGACGATTTTCCAGATTTTTTGTTTATGCAGATATTAGACAATTATCCCATTAGACGATTTTCCAGTTAGACGTTCGTCCGACGCCCCCACCAAAACAACATGTGTTTCCTTCTTCTTGTTAGGGCGCATTTATCCAACGACTCACCTTTGTATTCTCGCAGCTAGAAGCTAGAAATCCTGTGAAATTCCAACATGGCGACGGTTTGAGCTCTCCCGGATCGAAACGAGCACAGTGAATAATGTTAGTTTTGAACCGGCCTGGAAATTGTTTTGTCAGGAGGAATTCTTCATCGTATTGTCGCGGATTATAAGACTGCAAGCATTTAATCATACGATGACCGATTTACCTAATCCAGCGAGCGTCGTTACAACGGTAACGATACCTTAGCCATCACGATTAAATTCTAGCTGCGAGAATGCAAAAGCGAGTCGTTGTGTAAACCCACCCTTAGGGCGCATTTACGCAAAAAGGCCTTCTCGCTCCCCGAAAGCTATTTGCTAGTCAACCGTTATTTATTTACAATTAGTTTCCAGTTTCTACTAAATGAATGCGGCAATACGTAACAAATTAAATGTATTATAAATAACAATACGAATAAAGAACAACGTGCAACACTCATTTTACACATTACTAGAACATTGTTGTCATTTCACGCCGTTTCCAAAATTTGCTATTCTCGCTCAAAGACCAGCTTGTAGCAGTGACCAGACGACGGTGGAATAAAGAGCTGCTCGCAGCGAGAATTCAAAAACCAACATCCAACCAACCATCGAATGCCGGTGTTCAGAAATCAGTTCGTTGTTTTGTATTGCAGTAAACATTGTTTTCTTGTTGTCATAAATCGACGTTATCATGTTGCACGCATCGTACATCGTGCCGCGAGGCACAAGCAGAATATCTGCGTCCGCCTTGTTGCCATGGTTACTACGCATAGACAACTCGAAAGCCGCATTCTCCGGTAAAGGCGAGAAGCAGCCAGCAGATTTAGTATTAACCAAGTAAAAAATAATGAGCGAGAAAATTGCCCTTGCGTAAACCCGCCCTAAGGGCTCGTTTACGCAACGAGACCTTCTCGCTCGCCGAAAGCTATTTGCTAGGCAACCGTTATTTATTTACGATTAATTTCCCGTTGCTGTTAAATGAATGCGGTAATAGATAACAAATTAAATGTATTATAAATAACAACACGGATAAAGAACAAAGTGCAACAGTCATTTTAAACATTGCTACAACATTGTTGCCATTTCACGCTATTTCCAAAATTTCCTCTTCTCGCTGAAAAAACACCTTCTATCAGTGATCAAACGACGGTAGAATAAATAGCTACTCGCAGCGAGAATTCAAAAGCCAACATAGCGTCCATTTCGGAGTTATAGAATCGAAGACAAACCTTCGAATGCCGGTATTCAGGAATCTGTTCGTCGTCGTGTACTGCAGTAAAAATTGTTTTCTTATTGTCATAAATCGACGCCGTCATGTTGCAAGCTTCGTACGTCGGGTCGCGAGGCACGAGGAGTAAATTTGCGTTCGCGTTATTGCCATGGTTACTACGTATAGACAACTCGAAATCCTCATTCTCCGACAAAGACGAGAAGCAGCCAGCAGATTTAGTATTGACCAAGTAAAAGCTAGTAAGCGAGAAAACTATCCTTGCATAAACGTGCCCTTACACTTAACAACCCAGCACGATACGCAAGATCCGGTGTGGTACATGTTTTATCTGTGCAACCTCACCCTGAATGACATATAACATGAAGCACCAACCACATGCCTGCACTTCTCTTCTGCGCTCGTAGGAGAGAGTTCGAATGGTTGCCTATTGCTTACCTGTTTCGGCCAGGTATAGCTTTGGTCTTTTTTACATGCATATATTGCTCATTTTAATGAAATCGCCCAATGCTGAGGCTGTCATGATTTGTGTATTTTTTTGTGCTTGACGAAGCTGTTGTTGACTGTATCCGCCTGATGACGAGTTGAACTAATCCTCGAAACGTATTGTTTTTTTATACAGGGTGGGGCAGAAGGAAGGAAGGGCCACCCTTGGCAATCAAAGATGGTTAATGTTAGGATAATGAAACTTTGCATGGTATGTGGGCGAACAGGGAGCCAACCAACCATGTGTCGACCACTGACCTTGACGCATATTTTCAAGGTGATGCTAACTTTTTAATCATGATTCGTAGAACCCCAGTTTAAATTAAAAACTTGTAGACATTGGCAAGGCATGGTCATTGCAAAAAAAAAAGAACGAAATTCGGTACGCTAGTTTAGGAGTTACGGAAATTGCAAGCATCATTCTGTTGTGCTGACCGAGTGGCTTTCCTGCCAAACAGTGAGTATAAAATTAAGTCCAGTGGTCCTCAAAGTACATGAAGCATGCTTGGAAACAAACAACAACTAACATACTGATGACTCGACACTAGCTCAACACAATCTGCTACATTACAGGTATAAACAAAATGGTGCTGCAAACTACAGCATCTTATGCAAGTTGCATAGTTTAGTCACCGTGGTCGTCTAGAAAATTAAACTAAGGTTGTTCCTCCCTCAGATTAACAGTTCTGGTTTTGTTTCAGAGCTGATCACGGTTAATGAATTATGCCAATTTGTGTATGCTGCCAACACTGTTACCAACCAATACAATGCATGGTGTACGAAAGAGCCTGACAGAACTGTTTGGCAGGAAAGCCACTCGGCCAGCACAACAGAATGATGCTTGTAATTCCCGTGACTCCTAAACTAACGTACCGAATTTCGTTCTGTTTTTTGCAATGGCCATGTCTTGACACTGCCTACAAGTTTCTAATTTACACTGGAGTTCTACGAAGCATAGTTTAAATGTTGATATCACGATGACCTTGAAAATATGCGTCAAGGTCAGTGATCGAATCATGGTTAGTTGCCCTCCCCGCTCTCCAGATCTTCTAAAAAGTTTCATATCCTAACATTAACCATCTTTGATTGCCAAGGGTGGCCCTTCCTTTCTGCCCTACCCTGCATATAATGTTCGTGCATTTCTTGACTTTTTATTTAGCATAATTATCTGTGCAACCGCCGATGTCGATGTGGCGGCACTCACCCAAGGAAAAAATCATCCGTTACATTTTTACCAAAATTCCGTAAAAGTTTCTGCTGTAAAGAAAGAAGCTCAAGGAAGCTGACAGGTCTGGAAGACGAGAACGAAAGAGAGAGAGAGGAGAACCTTGTTGCTAGCTGACTGGCTGTCATTCTAAGGTATAGGGAGGCGCAATGCACGTTAGAGGGCGTGAAGAAACCTATCTAGGCGACAGTCTCTTTTTTTTACGACACCTTTGCTAGAGGCTGAGAGCAGCGTTGCCAAGTTTTTGTGCCCCTCTTTATTAGAATGTGTCAGTCTACCGTGTGACGCGGACACGCACTCAAAGATCACGTGATGCCGTGGATGCGCGGTTTAATAACGACACCAGTTGTGCGTGAAACCGCGATCATAAATTGTGGTCGTATCCTTCTTTTCCTCAGACGGACAGACCGGATATCCTCCCCCTCCACCTTAGCTCTCCTCTCATTCTCACTCTCGAAAAGAAGTAAACCCTCCCAAGGTTTAAGGCTGTCAGCAGCGGGATGAGTGTTCTACAACGACAGAAAACCAATAGCCGGTCCCAGTTCAGTCAGCTACATAGCTCACTTTGGTTCGTGATCAGCGCCAAAGTTCAAGGAGAAGATGCGGAGAGAGAATGTGGTACAGATGTGTCTCAGTCTATCTCTCTGTGTTTGCCCCCTGTCTTGCTCTCGGTGGTCTTTTTAGTTGTATTTGTGTGTGTCTACATCTTTATATCTCTGTTTACGTATAGTTCTTTCTACGTACTTCTTTTGACCATCTCTCTCTCTGCCTCTTTCTGCAGCCTCTGTCTGTGTATTAGTCAGGTGTAAGACTGATTCAACGTGAGTTAAAGGACGATGTTCGTTTTACGAAATTCCATGTGCCTATGCGAAATCACCTTTGTTGCGAGCTTACAACGTATTTATAAAACCACCAGTTTACATCGACGTAAGCGAATAATAATAACAATAAAAGAGGAAATACTGTCATCATTCGAAAAAATGTAACAAATGGCTTTCCCGCAATTCATGGCCTCACCTGTATACATGCTAAGAAGAATTTAAGGTGAGCACGGGCTAACATCTGTGCGCTCATCCATTCTCCCTACACCAAAGGTTGCACCCACTTACCCACGTCGGAGTATCTTTATAGATCGCTTATAGTGAAATTCTCTAACGGGGTAAGTTCTGTTGCACCCTCGGTGCGAATGTGTACTTCATCTTTTAAATGTCTCTACGGAACTGCCATTGACTTAGACTGCTTGCATATCACAATTAAGAATAGATTTTTGTTAAGGGCAGTGAGTAACGCTTCCTTGAGATCAATATAATAAATGTATTTGACACCAGAAGATCAAGCATTAGCCATTATTGAGAAATGACGCATATTTGAAGAGTTTATGGATGACGTATAGACCAGATCGATACAGTCAAAGCTCGTTAATATTCTTAGCGCTGTCAATAAACGTTTTCACAGCACTGGAAGCGGCTAAGTGGACAAAGGACAAAGTTGAACAAGTTACAGTGGTGCCTATCCCCCCCCACCCCGGTCCAGCGAGGAGTTACCCCCCCCCCCCCAACCAGTTTAAAAATTATATTCCTACATTTCCGACTTGGAATAGAGGTTGGGATATTACCACCCCTCCCCCTAACACGCTTTTCGGCCATGTTATTTTCACGCGTTTTATTTCTATCTCGTCAGAACAGCCGGGTGCTGCAACAGCATCTACGGTTCTGTTTCGTTTTCAATCATTACTCAACCGTACATAAAATTATAAACTAAAACATATTTTTTTATTGTATATTTCTAGATTTATGTGTTGTGTTAACTGTTGGCGGGTTAGCATTGTGGTGACTGCTGGTGCGTTGTTGTTACATAATAAATACATCGGTATTACCCCCGCCCCCTAAAATGCCAATGAGGAGTTGCTCCTCATTGACCCCCCTCTGGGCACCACTGACAAGTTAGCAAATTGAGTTCACACATTATCGTAAACCTATTTATGCAACTAGGTCCACCCAGTATAGATCATTTGTAGAGCCTCTGTGGGAAAAAAAAAACTTACTCGTTAACGAACGTAAAGAATTTTCACCCACACTACTAACAAGGTATTACTCCAAAAGGAACTCACGTACACCTTACAAAAGTTCATTGAAAACGGTCTCCCTCTTTATTTACTAGTTTCATTTACTAGCTTGTTGATCAGAAACGGTTCACAACGTAACGTACAAAGAGGACGAAACCACAGGATTTTATTAAGAGTCCATATTTTCAAGAGGCGACAGAAAACGTCCCGAAACTACTTGGCCCATACAAAAAATGCGCTAGTGCCTTCATTGGCCCCCAATATAGAAGCGCTCATTAGCCAGATATTTCAGTCGATCATAAATTAAAAACTCGGGCATAAAACCCCGATAAACGTAATCTATCAGATACCCTGCAAAGTACCACCATGCACGGCCACTGCAAAGTACCACCATGTACGTAACAACTGAATTCTTATAAAATAATAGCATACCACAAATAAAACTCAAAACAACGACAAAACGAACTCCATCGTTTAAAATGCGGCAAATGGTAAATACAGGGCCCCCCCCCCCCCTCCAGACCTTGACAACACCAGAATCTTATGTATTGAGAAATAATTCCAATCCAGATTAAATTTAGAAACACTCTGCATCCTCACAAAAATTCCAGCGATACACGACCACATCATGCCGAGATTAATATATTAAAAGAATATGTTCCTAGTTACCACAAATTAGCTAGAACAGATTTTTTCGCTAGGCACTACTCTCGTATAAATACGGGGAGATGCAAGACTTCCTCACTTTCGACCTACTATCGACCTGAGGATCTTCCTACTGGCATTTTCTGTTCTGTCTCTTGAGTTTTTTTATGCTATGTTATTTGCTTTGGAGTTTATCTATTTCTGTGGAATTTACACGTTTTTTGATATGACCTAAGCTGCAGACGCTGCTTGTTTTTCTTGTCTGGAAAACAAAGCACAATAGCTTCGAAAAGTAGCAATTTTAAAGTTTTTTCTGGTGCACTGTTTGGGCTTTCTTCACTTATGATAACAAAGTTAGCGATGTGCTTCATAGTATTTAGAAATCAGAGTTCGCAGCGCCATTTTTTCCACGATACACAATAAGTTTACTTTTCTTTTTTTTGGGGGGGGGGGGGAGCTCGAACTCCAACTGGGCTATATGCTCCACAACTAGATCATTGCCATCAACAATGAACATAATGTATGGGGATAAACGGCACCACAACAACTCGATGAAAGCAATAATTGTTGATTTTGCTGTTGCTAAAGAGTAGAGTTTATTTCGGAACAGCAACCGAAAGGGTGTACGTCCCAGAAAACAAATTGTCAACTTAAATAATCAACGAATTAAACAAAGAAACGAAAAGACTACAAAGTAAACTCCTCTAGATCATTATAGTGTGCGCGGTGGATCTTGAGTCCTGCAAGTAATTTGTGAGCGGCTACGTCTTCCTGGATTGGGTGGCTTTAATCTACGGACGCCATTGTTTTTGTAACCATCTTGGATATCAACAAGGCACTCTGATACCAAAAACGTACAATTGATTATCTGTGTCGTTCTGGGGCGAACTTAAGATTGGCCGCGGACACTATAAAGCTAAAATTGCAATACAATAAGTCTACAACTTCCTTCCTGTGCTGCCACAGACGTTCACCACTGCCAGTAACACCTTGCAATAAGAGTGCCCCGAATGTGGCCAGACAACCTGCAGCCGCAATAAGTCCAAATGCGGTCCTACAACACTTTCATCAGGCATTCCTTTTACGTTGTATACAGACAGCAAGCCAACAGAAAGTCCTCTATATTCTCCATAGGTGTGCCCCACCTGCACCCTGGTGTGGGTACTGTTGGGCTCCAAGCATCACATTACCAGTCCTCAACCTATAAGCAGCAACGCATCACTGCGGAGCAACTGATCTAATTCTTGCTGTCGTCTTGCAGAATGATCGACACTGTCGTTGGAGTCACTGTGCCAAACTTTCTCCCAGCAAGATGCAATGACAGACTATATCACTGCCTTAAGATCCTCCACATCCACAAGAAAGATCACTTTACTCGTTCCATACCCTAATTAACAGCCACTCGAGCCAACAGACCCGCCTCTTCATTCCCATACACCCTGAATGCCCAGCTACCTAACCTATATCAACAATCACCCCTGCCCGCACTGCTCCCGTCAATTTGATTAAAATCTCGCATACTTGATAAAGATGCTGTCATTTAACCCTCCCTCCACAAGTACCAGATGCCAGCTTGCTAGTCTGTGAACTTGCTTCTTGACTGACTCTCGTGGCTGGTAGGATTACGATGCAAAACTTTAAAGACGTCATCTTAATGCCACCTCCCCAGGTAGTACGAAACAGAAATAGCAAATCGGTGGCAAAAATGAAGAGAAATGACACTGTAAAAGAACAGATAAACTCATGTCGCGGCATTTGGGAAATGTAGCGAAATCCAGTGTAAAATGTTATACATGCCATGCGTTTTAAAGTGTACAGAATTAAACCTGTATCTGCCACCTTGTACGGATTAGTTAAGAAACGTACGAATCGATCGTAACATTGCAATTTTTTTTTGGTGAAGGGAATAAATAAACATTGTTCGTTGATGTTGTTACAACCTAGCATCACAATGGCCTTACGTTTAACTCTCGTACGCTAGGCAAGATTTAAATTTACGACTGATACGAGTTCATGACCCATGCTGAGGTATGCGTTAAATTTGCGGCTGTTGCAACATCATAGCCTCGATCGCGGTATATATCGTCGCAATTTTGGGTGCTGCAACGTCTTGGCCTATGCTAGCTATGTATTAAACTAAAACATATGTTGCAGCTTTGTGTCATAGGCTGGTTATGTGTTAAATTTAGGCTGCAGCAATTTCTTGGCTTAGGCTCAGAAACAGCTGTTGTATGTTACGTTCGGTATGTATTAAATTTACAGCTGCTGCACTTCGTGGATTAGGCTATAGGCAGAGCAAGCGTCATATTTAGCTCTTGCAACTTCATGGCGTATAGTTGGGTCATCGTCAACATGAAAACTGCTGCTGAAATGTCTTGGCCTAAGACGAGCTGTAGCAACTTCATAACCTAAGAAGGAGATGCAGGAAATTATAGATGTTCAACATCAACAATAGCCAATGATCAATAGTTTCATCGCCAAGCCGCATCTGTATGTCGACGGATCGATATTGAACGTTGGGCAAACGTCCTGATCATTTTCTGTGGAATTGGTTTTGAAACTATAAGCGGCGTCCTTATTTTTTTTTTACTGGTAATATTTTAAATAGGTTTACAGAATGTACGCCTTATACATAAACAATTAAGCAAACACTAATAACTGTCTGGTAATGTTTTAAATAAAGCAAAACAGTTTTAGGTTTACAGAATGTGCGCCTTAGACATAAACAATTAAACAAACACTAATAACTGTCTGGTAATGTTTTAAATAAAGCAAAACAGTTTTAGGTTTACAGAATGTGCCCCCTCAGACATAAACAATTAAACATTTTGTAAATTTACTATAAGGAAAAGAATAAAACGAGCCAAACAGCGAAAATCATACACTAAGAATAACGTAGTAAAGTAAGCCACCTTTATGTACTTACGTTTCGTCAGAGTGACATGACCCGGACGAATTGGGTTGCCAGTTTGATTCCGGTCATGCCACTCCGACGAAACCTAAGTCCATAAAGATGGCTTACTGAACGACGTTATTTTCGATTTTCGCTCTTTAGCTTGTTTTTTCTTTCCTTCATTGCAATTTCGACCCATTTATTACTGCTTTGCAGTATATATTTTATTAGACTACCTGCGGAGGAACATAACGAATCAGGCACGGATCCAGAAGGGAGCGGTGAGAGCTATCGCCCCACCTAAAACCGAATCAGACACACGAGCTGATATATAGTATAAAATCAGCTTCACTGACTGAGTAAATTTATTATGATTCCCCCATACATACAGAGGCACACTTACAAAAGCGTCATAATTACATGTTTTTATGCTGGTTTTGTCATTTATTTTTGCTTTCATCTACTTTCATTTTGCTTTCGTCCATTTTTGGAGCTTGATTTACCTCATCACCGAAGACCGCTTTTCCTAAATAAATTGGACTGTGCATGCGCCGACTCTGACGTCATGTATTTGTGATCTCTGAAATCAACATGGCTGTCGTTGTCGATCCGACGAATCGACGCAACTCTGGACCAAGAATTGACGCAACTCTGGACCACCTTTACTAACAAACGAGTGAATACTTATTATGAAACGTAAGTGGGACTGCTCCGAACGTAAAAATTGTATTTGAGTGTATTATGCTACAATTGCCAATGTGGCATTTACGTTAGGCTCGCTAGATAGCTGCTAGAAGAAACGATCGCGGTCCTATGTGCAAGGCCAGCTGAGATACTAGCTGCTTCCTGGATCAACTCTTATCTCAGCCGGCCTTACCTATGCGTGACCTGGCGGCGTAGACCATTGCCGCTGCCCACCGCCGTTAATTTTTCGGCGCGCCACGCCACTAGGTAGTTTTGTATTTTAATTCAAAATTTCAGTTTTAACTTTTTAACTAGTTTTTCACTATCTGAGGAACCTTAAAAACAAAAAAAGGTAAGAAAGGTGAAAATCCTTGAAATGGCGAAACGAAACTCAAAACAAACAAATGTTCTGAAGTGCCTACTCGTCATAGTGTGTTAGTTATTTTTCACATTCGTGCAATGAGATTGGAGGTGTTAATGTTTTACACTTTTAACAATCTTCTGCTATAGGTCAGCCACGATTACCAGCCCTCAGTCGGTTTGCATGCATAGCATTCCCATCAAACACCATAGCCATAAGTTACATTTATTTCTAACAACAATAAAAATTCCTAAACGTTTCGTTCATTCTGACTACAACGGGGCCTCGTCACAAAATATGTGTAAAACAGCGTTTTTTATGGTGGTTGTAGTTGTGTTTTTTTTTTCATCCCCCAAAGTAAGTCTAGGGTGCCGGTAACAGAAACTGCATACTGTTATTTAAACCCAAAAAAAATACCATAAATAAGCCTAACTAACTACCCTTCTTCCCGCCATACAAAAAAAATCTTAATTTTTTTTTCTTTTTTGGGGCGGAGGGGGAGGCGGGTCCCCACCACCAATGCCGTCCACTGAACATTCGAGCCTTAGCTTGCAAATTTTCAGCAACAATATGTGCTATCACATATGCCGTACAAAATCAAGCTCCATAGATCTCAGTTGTGTTCTTGTTATAGCCTACCATGCGCAATACAAAAAATGGACGAAAGCAAAATAAACGATAGCAAAATAAATGAACGAAACCAACGCAAAGAAAGTTAATTCTTAACCCTATACTGTTCCAGACATGTTTCTCAATTTTTAAGCTAGAAGAACAGCTCGTAGACAAAAATCAACGACATGAAGAATCCAACAAGTACTAAATAATTAATAATTAACTAATAATTAATTGTTATGCCTAGAATTTTTTAGTTGAAACAGGAATTGGTAGGTACAAAAAGCTTTCTTTTTTTTACAAGAAAAAAAAACAGTGGAAAAAGAGCTTGCGAAAAAAAGCAATCTTGCTTTCCCGTCTTCACCCCTCAACCCCTCGGTCCCCTAAAATTTGTGAACTGAGACCACGATTAGAAATTTATGTTTTCGACCCCTAGCTGACGCGAAATCTCCCCTCCTAAAATTTCATCCTTGATCCGCTACTGCAACGAATAAGAAACTCCTCCTTAAATAGCCAAGTACTCTTGAAAATTTCGACCACGACAGTGTCGTCTTACTAACCATCTGTGCTTTTCTGGTTCATTTGACAGATACACATGAAATAATTCGACACGATGTAGAGACTACAGAATCACAATTCAGGAGACAGTTTTATTTTTAGGTGCTCTGGTTTACCTGCATAGCTTACTACAATGTCTATAAAAATTACAGAAGTTTGACCCTTGCCATTTGTCACAGGAAAAATCCTCGCCATCCTGGGCTCCTGTGGCATTACTTCTGCTACCATACTGCATCCAACATTTCAGATACCAAGCTCCGGGTTTAATCACGAGCCTGGGCTCCTCTGTGTTTATGTGTGTCGTCTTGCCTGACCAGAGCATCGATCAAGTGTAATTGTTCATCGGCTGTGACCTGACTAGTCTTTCATCTTGTCTGCCGACAGCTTAACCCGTTAAGACCTTAAATCTCTCGTCCAGGCCCACAATTAATTAGGATCGGTTTCTGATGACTTTCAGATCCGTCGCTGACAAAGACATGTTGACGTAAACGGGTAGGACCATCGACCACAAGTCTGTCCCCGGATGAAGCAGCCAACTATGAAGCTTGGATGAAGGAGCGGGGGTTACGGGAAGAAGAGCGTTCCAGTTCAGCGGTGCCAAACTGGGCCGATGTAGATAAAATGTTAAGTTTGGGTAATGTGTTCTTAAATATGTCCTGCCCACATCACTCTTTGTGAAGGAGACGACGAACTTGTAGTAACTTTGCCATCCATGATATAATCTCTACTCACTTTCAGTTCAGTTGGATTTGAAAGTCACTAATCTTACCTCTTCTTAAAAAAAAAAACACCTTCAGAATAACACCTTTGTAACTTTGTTCAACGAGTCAATATGGAAGTCAAACTGGAATTGAACCATAACCGTAAACCGTAGGAAACCGGAAAAAATTAACGGAACCAAACCGGAAACTGATGTCTTGTTGCAAGCCCGAACCAGAAATGAACCAGAAAAATAGAAGTCCATTTTTTGGTTCAATAAGCATTTGATTCTAGATACTAGACTATAGATGCTGCTATCTATTAAAGTTTTAATTCACTAGTCGAAAAGGATGGCTATGAATAACGCTTAAATTTGGAGAGAAAAAAGAGCAAGATCCCCCACCAATGAAATTCTAAGTTGACAAGTCAAAATCGTAGCACCACGATAACAGTGATCATGAATTAAGTTAAGTCGAGCTTGTATAAGCGATCAGGATAAGATAAGGAACGAATGGTGTGACACCATTTGATAAGGCATCGTTGACAATTTTGAACACAATTTACTGAGTAAAGATTGTAAGGCCGACAAAATATGAGAACAGTGACAAAGTGAAAGGAAGTAAGTTTTGAGTAAAATAGTAAAAATTGAGGAGTGAGGTCAGATCCCTTAACAAAATGTACGTTATGAAAAATGTTACAGATACCATTTGCAAACACAGGGTATTGTCAATATTGATGCCAAAGTTTATATTTCTAGTTACATGAATAATAATCTTACTTGAAAAAGGGTAAGGTAAGTGTGGATTGGCACGGCCAAAATAAAGGAGGTAACATTTAGCAGTATAAAGGAGAAAGCAATTGGCAGTTGCCCATTCGATGACACGTAGGATGTCTTTTTGAAGCAGTTGGTTAGAATCAAAAAAGTTTTAAGTCGTTGGCATAACAGACGAGGAAAAGATATAACAGATGGTAAATCAGAAATGTAAATATCGAAAGAAGAGGGCCAGGAACGAAACCCAAGGAACACCTGAGGTCAGGGAAGAAAACAACCACATAGAACGATACGTCATCGCCTAGAATGTAAGTAAGAATTCAGCCAGGAAATAATTCCATGAGTAATTCCAAACTAGTTAATTCAGAAAGTAACTTAGAATACGAGACAGTATCAAAGCTTTACTGAAAGTAAAAAAGAAAAAAGTGAGCACAAGGCAGAAATTGCATAATGGATTGTGAAGAGAAAGGATCGAGTAAGTAGCAACGGATGCAGGCGGCAAAAAGTAAGAGTACGTTCAAGGGTGTCAGATATAGATGAAAGGAGATTGATATATATGTATTTAATATAAAAAAAGGCAAGGGTAAGGAGATCAGTGAAACGAGGTAATGTGAGCGTCATTCCAGTGAGTAGGATAGGAATTAAACACAAATGATGGAATTGGAAAATAAAGAAAAGCAAAGGGGTGGAGAGATGACTGGTGCAATTGCAAGGAAAAAAGAGAGTGTAGTACGATTCTGAAAAAAAGTCTTCCTCATATTAAGGGACCTGGGAAGTAGAGAGAACATTGTCAATGCCAAAATGAACCATCCCAGTGGCAAGTGGATTGGGTTCAGGACAGGAAGCAGAAAGATTGAGCTTGGCTGTATACATAAATTGGCTCAATTTTAAATCTTCCGGGTGCTTCTGAACCAAAAGAGTGTCTAGCAATTGTTAGGTGTAAATGCGGGAATGAAAATGTGAAACCTCCAAAAGTCAAAAGCAGAGCCAAAAGTCAGACTGAGGTTCCACAGTTTGCTGAAGGGGTTGAGCGGCCTGTCATACTACATTGAAAGTAGCTTTGCCAGGACCTTTACTTCGCCATGCTAACCCCTTCCACTTAATGGGCAGACTTTGATTGGTTGATTTCACGCAACTTGGCTGAATACTTTCACCCCTCATTCATGCACTACAAATATTAGTCAGTACAGCAACGAATTATGTTAACCGTATTTCCCCTTCTCTGAAACTATGATCACATTCCCCACATCCTCCTTCCTGTTCATTTGCATGATATTATGTCAGACGACCACTAGTAGACCAGCTAATGCCAAAGCACAAAAGGATGAATTTGTATTATCAGCTCGGTATCAAAGTTAGGTAATCAGAGCTTAGCCTTGGTGAATGAAGGGGTTGGTCTGGCCGGTGACTGCAAAAGGGGACCATGGTAAAGTCCTGCCACTCATGGCGGCCGGGATTGAGTTAGAGGCTAACATCCCACTTCATTTGCTATGGGATCTACTCCGGCCTAGGGTGGACATTCCCCAACTCCTGCTATACTTCTTTCTCCTTCTAAAATCTTTTAGTAAGATTTAAAATTCAGCCAGTTCATCTGACCGAGCATTAGTTTGCGTTGGGTGACAAAGGGCTCCATGAAACTTACTAGGGAAATTTTAAGAAGGTGACTTAGGAAAGAAATGATTTCTGATTGTAACCTACACGGCTACAATAACATGCTTACACATTTTTAACCAAAATGTAACTAGTTTATAATATCACCAAACCTCCGTGTTCTAATAGAAACACTCTAACGATAAATTGGTGTCAATTTATCTGCAGTTCGTAATCAAGGGCCAGGCAGTTTCGCCAAACGGCCAGCGTGCTATCACAGTTGACGGTGAGAAATGTTGGCAACAATCTCCGTCAGAAAGATTCTTTGACGTCTTGTCGCAGTCAATTGCAACGAAATCTCAAAAGCCGTCCCGTCGGTTTTTGCTCACAACTTCGCAACAGGCAATCAATCAGAAAACTCAAGCCTAATCTTTCGTCTTTCCGCCACTAAGACCTTATCTCGGTGAGCCCAAAAGTTGAATCCTCAAGAAACAGCGAGACGTGTAATGCCATTTCTTTCGTCTGATTTCTTGCTCGATTTACTAAGCGGATTTACTGAAGCAGCGGGCAAAAAGTTAGAAATTAATCTGATTGGTCTCGTGCAAAATTACTAATTAACATGGTTGAATTGTCTGAGAAAAAGAAGAAAAACCTGAAATGCCAAGAGCTGATGCATGAAGCTATTTGTGTTGCATTTAGCATTAGTGGGCAACAACTACTAAAAAGTAATCAAACTACAGTTACTAACTACAGTTAAAAAAAATAGTTGCAACTACTAACTAACTACTTTTAAATAAAACTAGCTGCAACTACTACATTTCTTTTGTGGTAGTAAGTAGTTGTAACTACTTTTCAACTACCTTTTTTTTAATACGATGGGTGCAAAAAGTAAAGTACAGTAGACTGACGATATAATAAACATCCGAATTAGGAACTTTTCCCTGTAAAGCACAATTTTTAACTATTTGGTTGGCCACCTTCTGTTCATATGCCAAAAACACCTCTATATAAAGAACCTCTGTGTATGGAACAGCTCTATAGATAGAACCTCTGTATAAGGGATAGCTCTATAGAGAGAACCTCTGTATAAGGGATAGCTCTACAGATAGAACCTCTGTATAAGGGATAGCTCTATAGATAGAACCTCTGTATAAAGGATAGCTCCATAGATAGAACCTCTGTATAAGGGATAGCTCTATAGATAGAACCTCTGTATAAAGGATAGCTCTACAGATAAAACCTCTGTATAAGGGATAGCTCTACAGATAGAACCTCTGTATAAGGGATAGCTCTATAGATAGAACCTCTGTATAAGGGATAGTTCTATAGATAAAACCTCTGTATAAAGGATAGCTCTACAGATAAAACCTCTGTATAAGGGATAGCTCTACAGATAGAACCTCTGTATAAAGGATAGCTCTATAGATAGAACCTCTGTATAAGGGACAGCTCTGTAGATAGAACCCTTTTTCAGTGTGGTAAAAGTATTTTCATATACTAAAAACCATCCTGATAAGGAGCCAATTTAAAAACATTTTAGTGACAAGAAATCAATTAATTTATCACACGGTGAAAACGGCAAATCCGAACTACAATCCAAAATTGAAAATTTTCATTGAACAACGTAAAACTACAATTTACACACACTTCCCTCATAGTACAATCAAAATATGGACATAGTTCGACTTTGTTTGTCAGGTCTTTACACTCTGTATAAGGAATTTTGAAATCACTAGAAGTTTGCTGCAAAGGAACCTTCTATTAAGAACTTTGTATAAAGAACGATTTTTTGGCGCACTAAGTTGTTCGTTATGAAGAGATCCTACTGTAGTTAAAAAGGGATCTAGTAAAAAATCAGTTTCATAACCAAAACACTAACAGCAGCACTTTAAGGAGGCACAAACGAAAACGATCTAGTTCAACCTACACCTACTCCATGTGCACACTGAATGAAATAGGCATAGTCATACACAAAAGTTTAACTCACGTCTCACACGCGCTGTAGAGAGTAAGCAAGGTCAAGGTCGGCCACTGCTACTCTTCTGGCAATGTCCTGGCTGGTGGATAGAGCTGTATAAAAGCCAGCTCAAGAGCTGTTATCAATTTCACTAATGAGTGGGATTTTCCAAACTGCTTTTCCCAAGATTTGAAGAATTTCAGTTACTGTATTTCACCTTTCCCAACAAAAATAATAAAAATGCAATTTAATTTTCTACAAAACTACCAGCTGGCCTATGAAAATGAAAGAAAAAGTAGTTCACTACAAGTAGTTTAACTAGTAGTCGTCAATGATAATTTCGGTAGTAGGCTACTTGTAACTACTGCTTAAAGCAACCTTCCGCCTGCCTCACAACGCCCACGCGATGATCACATCCACATATTTACCACAGCTAAGGTCAACTGAGATGGTAGCGTCATTCCTCGCAGTGAAAAACGTAGCTACTGTCTCAATTGGCATTGCGCCTAATAGTCCAGCTAGCGTGAACCCATTGATCGTGTAGTCAAAAACCGTAATGATTCTTGTATTTTAAAATCACAATTTATAATTTTCTAGACTAGTGTCTTATAATTTTGCTTCGGCGATCTATTGGAATAATTATTTTTAATTTTTACCGCATTAATCTATTAGATTGTAGATATCATAGTAATTATTAGAAAATAAGTAGATGTACACACACAGATGAAACGTCATGATTATTGTACGCGCACATTGCATCATTTAGTAACGGATCGTTCTTAAATATAGTTAACAATATTCAACAGAAAATCTCCTAGACGCCACATTTTAAAACGGTGTTTTAACAAGGGAAAGACTAACGGTAAGTAAATCGACCTTCGGGGCCGTACTTGATGTGGAGGATCGAGAAAAATGGCGCTGGGAGGTATATCCCTTTAACTACTTTAAACGTAACATAGTTAACAAAGTAATACTAATTGGAAGTCGGTGACCCACTAACACCAATCATAACCAAAATTTACACGAAGCAAAACAAACTAAATTGCCCCTTGAATCAAGCAATTATTTTGCAGCACAATGAGAATTGGTAAAAAAAAAAAAACCTCCTGCCAGGCAAATGAGA
>JAHWFP010192109.1:16116-42959 GCA_023313725.1 Lithobius niger | reverse complement strand
GACTGGTTTTAAAGGGTCCAAGTTGTTGGACGGTTTTGGTGGGGTTTGGGGGTTTTAAATAGTGATCAAGACAACAATAAATTTGCCGAAAATTTTATGAATTCGCATTGTATGAACTTGTGGCCTTCTCATTTGCTTGGCAGGAGGCTTCTTTTTTACCAATAAATTGCCCCTTTCGCCGTCTGACTCTCTCCTCGGGATTGACAATCTCGTTAGGTTAAAGCTCCTTAATAAATCAAATCAAATGAGATCAATTTCCTGATCCTTTTCTGAAAATTCTCGTGTGCAAACGAACACTAATAAGCACTGCCTGCCAGCCATGCTAATACACACATAAAATTCCAAAATATAAGCGTAAAATAATGGAAAGAACAGAAAGCGACTTAGAAAGAAAAATGGCTTTATTTTACATTCAATTTCTCAAATGTTGTCGTAATATTAATTTCGTAATTCATGCTTTATACCTTAACATAAGAATAATTACATTTTGGATTTTCTGGTAGTTGATTAAAAATAAACTTAGTATAAAAGTCTTCCCTGTAATTTGTCCAAAGGAGCTTCAAGGTTTGTATGTCAAACTTTGCAGATTTTTTCACAATTTTGTGTTATCTTTTTAGTTTAAAATAGCTTTTAATTCTATTATATGTTTAAAAATTTCAACTATATTTATTATAAAATTTTCTTTTATGAGGTGGGCAGTTTGTATTTTTTTTTGTTATTCTGAATCAGTATCCTTCTAATCTTGTTTTTCACTTTCTGCAATTTCAATAGTAGAGTTTTTAAGATAAATCTAACTGATTCAATTAGATCATTATAAATTAGTTTTTTTACTGTTGTATTTTTTATGCTGATTGAATTTTGGTATCATTTGGTATAGTTTTTTTTTAATACGTATAGTAGTAATATGAAAATAATATGGAGTTTTTTACAGTTTATTTAAATAAATCAAGATAAAATGTATCATGCCTCAGTACACCAGATATTTAATATCTTGTAGAATTTTTATAATTTCGTTTTCATATAGACTAGTTATAATCATTATGCAAATTACACATGGACTGCTTTCCTTTTCATAATGAGAATTTATTCGATCATAAATGTTTTATTTTCTTTGTTAGATTAATTTACATACACTTTTAACCCAAAACTCTTACATTTTTTTTTGGTTGACACTTCGCCAGTATTTCATTTGGCCTTACCAATTATTTCATTCATAGTATATCACATTTTTTGACATTCTTATCCTTTTTATCGATTACTTTTTTAATTTTGTGTATCTTTATTTAAATTTAGGCATTGTCTTTTTTTTTAGTATTTCATACGTTTCAGTCTGACCTTTATTCACTATATTGTTTTTATTTGTTTTTTTCCATAATTTGATTTGCTCATTTATTATTTTGATTGTTTCATTAGTTACCCAAGTTTTTTCAGTAGTAATTTTTAGACACTTTTAGCTCAGTTTTTATGGTTGATTCATTGTTAATTTATTTCATTGTTTATACATTCATTGTTAATTTGCTTTGCGATTTCATCGTACCGTACATCTCATTTGGATCCTTGTATTTTTTTTTAATGCTACTTTAACATAATAATTTTTTTCATAAGTTTATTTTTATCATGCGAAGTTTTAAGATCATAATGTGTGGTATAACTATCGTGTTTTACCCCATATTAAAAGTGGGGTACAGAAGTGATAAAAAAACGTATAATGGTCATCACTCTGCTATCAAATTTATTTGTTTGAAATAGTACGATATCAATGCATGATTGTTTTTTTCCCATTTAGCTACTTTCATCTTATAAGTATTATGTGATGAACCATTTTCGTTTCACAATATTCATGTCTATTGGTTTGTTTTATTAAATTTTTATTTTAAATATTAAGCATATCGGTATTTACATCGCCAAAAATTTATTACATTTATTAAACTTATTAACTAGTTTTGTAAGTTCCTTTTTTTTATTATTTGTTACTTTAGCTTGTCTATATAGTAGCAAACTAACAAAATCTTGGCCGCTGCATTTTATTGGTATCACTAGAATCGTCTGTATCTAGTTTAAAATATTCTTCATACTGGAAATCGTATGTTTTAAACAAATAACACGATCTCTCCACCGTGTTTTGTATTTTCAAATGCTATGCTAACTTGCGAATAATTGATTTTTTTTAAAATTATGTAAGCCCTTTTTGCAATCCGTAATACCATTTTTCAATTTACCGAGTAGGGCCAGCTGGAAAAGGGTGTTCCATTGACTTTCCCTTCCAAATTGTCTAGACCAACACTACCAAAAAATTACCGATGTTTTATAAAGAAACACCTCTTATCTGCAGATTTCATCCTAAACGAATTTCAGTATAACGCAGAATTTATTTGGTCGCCTATTTATTGAAGCACGACAGAAAATAATTCAACAAAAGCGAAAAATCACGTTTAGGCCTAATAGTAAACCCTAGTCACCAACTCCCCCCCCCACCCTACTACGGCGTTACCCATTGTCTATTGCTAAGACTGATCCATTTGTGACGGAGGAGGGGCTGGAAGGGATAGACTAGGTAAGCTAGGATAAGCAGAAAACTTTGCTTTGATCAGCCAGCAGCGCTACATTTTATTTGGGGCCCCTCCTGCAGCGCTCATCAGAGTCGCAAAGAGTGGAGGGATTGGGGATTAGGGGGGGGGTGGAGGTCATACTGTCCGGGGGCCCTCAAACACAGTCCGGGGGCCTTCCATACAGTAGAGTCACCATAACAAAAATAAAAGGTAACCAAATTCATATTGGACGAGTGTTCTGGTATCCCCCGGGCCCCCAGAAATGTAGTTGCGGCCCTGGCGCACACGTTCGAGCATGTACACTATAACGCTAGCAAAACAATGCGTGATCAAAGTCTGTATCAATTAGATTTAAAGTTTCCTCATTCTATTCCAATCATAGAAAAAACCTCTTCTGATCTTATTATTTTGATAAATTTGTCTCCCTTTCTTCGAATTCTAATTTTCCATCATGGAATCATACATATTTTATGTTATTTTGTTTGGCAGAAATCTTCATATTCCAAAATAATTGTTTATTGCAAGGAGTCATGTACTTGTTTATAAAAATGCTCTCACCATTTACGTTTGCAAAGCAGTCGTAATTGGTTGCAATTTTGTTTTGCAGCTCAACCTAGAATCTTATCTAATCTTGAATTGAGTTGATTGGTGGCTAGTTTTTCCTGTCATTGAACATACTTAATAATAATAATAGAAGGTTTCACACTGATAAGTGGAGTGGATGTTGGAAGGGCAGTGAGCCACTGACACCAATCCGAAAGAAAGCAGCATGATAATTTATAATTAACTAGAGGAAGCCCGTACTTTGCACGGGGCCGGTCACATTTCCCGGGACATTTTCCCGGCACTCTTCCCGAAGACTTGTCAGATTGATCGACCACTCATGCCTGGGTCCTTTTTGCCTGCACGTAGAGTGGGAGAGTGCATTTTCAATGGAGAAGTAGTTTTCTTTTAGGCTTTCTTTAGGCTTTCCTTTTCTTTTAGCCAGTCTCCGATATTATTATAAAGATACCGCCGCCTCAAGAACCTGGATAACGGCAATTTATCTAAAATTCTTCTGAACCTACTTACAGGGGTCGCTCAGACAGCTTCCTCAGGTAGGGAGTTCCAAAGAGGCACCATCCTCACAGCAAAAAAATATATACACTCCAATCTCGAGGGCTGAACTAAAAGCTTCATGGAGTGGCCTGTATAATGGAGGGAGCAGGGCTCAGGTCGAAGAAAGGCAGGTCTACTGATGAGATTCCTCGAAAAAATCCTAAAGGTGAGCACAAGATCGAATTTCAGTCTGCGAAGTTCCAGAGGTTCTAATTTTAGACTTTGCAGGCGTTCTCCATCCAGAATTTCTCTGACGCCAGGCAAACCCTTTGTGAATCGTCGTTGGACTAACTCAACCATATCGATATCTTTAAGCAATGAAGGCGACCACACGGGGGTGGCGTGCTCAAGTAATGGGCGCACAAAGACTTTAAATGCCCAAACCCGGATCTGTATACTCCCTGAATTAAAACATCGATTCACAATTGCAAGCCGACGGAAAGCCAGAGCTGTTATCTTACTACAGTGCAAGGAAGGTTTAGGTGTGACGTGAACCACGCCCCACGGTCCCGAACCTCATTCACATCAGGCATCAGGGTGTCGTTCAGCCTGTACCTGTGACTCAGATTTAAGCATCCTATATAGAATGTAACGCATTTTGGAACAGTTCGATGGCCTTTTTTCCGTTTTTGACTTCATATCGATCTACTGCTGCGCAGTATCTTTAATATCTTACTTATCATGAGTGTCAACATTCACAATTTCTAGATTTTTGTTTCATGATGGTGCATTTGCTCTTCAAGCTCAAGTTTCATCTTCATTTTCATTTTTTTTACTTCTGTGCGATTTACGGCTTCTTTATCCAATTTGTTACATTTACATACGTTTGAGTGAATTTAGAAAAATCGTATCGTGCGTGGGAACTAAAAAAAAACAAGCGGCTACAGCGACTGCCTAGTCGCACCGGTATTCTGTACAGTTCCTCCACTTCCATTTTTGAGGCGCACACCTCTATCATGCACTACAACTGCTGTTATTATTTAATTTAGTTACGTCGAAGCAGTCTATTAAACAATGGACGTTGTAAACAATGGACGCGTCGAAGCAGTCTATTAAAGAATGGACGTTGTAAACAATGGTCGTCAATATCTGGTACTGTTGCGAAGTTGAAAAAAGCGACGGACGGACGGACGGACAAAGTCGTTGCAATAGTCTTCTCGCCAGTTACGGCGTACAGAAGACTAAAACCAGGAAAATAAAAGCATTTGCGACATCTGCATGCGTTTGAACTAATGTTGCAAACTGAGTCATACAGGAAAGCCAACATGGAGGTTGCATCTTTAAGACAGACACCAAAACACATGTTTCAAATTCTTCTACCAAGTACTGGTTTTTCACACTTGTTGCAATCCGTTTGACTAGCCAGATCTAACAAGGTATAAAAGAAGCACTACTACATCACTTGTGACCGCAGCGATTCCTACTTCCTTGACGTCATGTGTGACTAGCACAGGCCGTAGCTGGCCATCCAACTACTATATGCCAATTTACAACCTCCATATATACGATATCTCCGATATTTGAACTAGTTGAGTGATAAATTAGTCTACCAGCTGGTCCCAGCGTAACGTACGCCGGTCTAGTAGGGCGCAATATTGTCACATGGTCCCATTTGTCGCGCTCTGACGTTTGTTTCTATTGGGGACCAGAGTTTGGGCATTCAAATTCTGGGACCCCCAACAGAAACAAACGACATTGCCCAGAGTTTTTCGCCAACAATACACGTCGTATTCTTTCGTTGTAACTGACTGTTACTAATCGACATTACCCTTTACATTGCCCTTTTTCATTGCTGCCGTGCAAAGAATGATCACGCACGCCGTTCTTCATTGCTGCCGTGCTAAAAATGAACATGTTCCACCTTTTTCACTGATGCCATGAAAAGAATGAACGTGCACACCCTATCGCGTCAATACGTCGTCACATTTGGATTGGTAGTCATAATGACTACCTTTCTCGTCTATCGGCCCTTTACTCGTCTTTGGTTCGGCACGAGAGAAATATATGTAAAGAATATTTACTCACGTCCTTCTGTAAATCCAGTTAACACATCGATCTAGTTATTTCGTTGTTAGAACCCATGAAAATAATGAGATTTTTCGGATATCAAAACGACGTGCGCTGCTCTTAGGCCTGACGCTAGTCGGTAAACAATAAAACCGTAAAATAGTAATGTTTATTCAGAACGTAATTCACGAAGTTCATGCTGAACTTTCATGCGCAAGTTACAGAATTTCCATAATAAAAACATGAAAATTACCCTAAGTTTAAAAACATCAATATGTACGAATTACAAAGTTTTTAAAATTTAAAGTGAAAGTGGATTAAACAAATCAATTCATTGGTCCTAATACTCAACTGAATTTGAATTGCGTGCTTCTGTTTTTGTCGGTGTGTTTGTCTGGAGGGGAACGACCACATTCGTAATTTTGTTCGATTTGGTTAACATTTCTTGACAAGGGAGGTTTGGTGATCAAAAACATGAGTTCAAAGATTAAATTCCTAACTCAAAGAATTTCGGAGATAATCAGATTTTCCGTCCGTGCAGGATTCGTTCTAAGCTTTGCAAATACGCCGCTTGCTGTCGTTCGCTTGCTTCAAGTGGCGCCATCCGTTGTCGACTCGGACAATATTGCAAATTCTCCGCATGCTGTCAAGAGATGGCACCACCTAAGAAAGGTTTCCTACGCGTAATTTTAGTTGACGTCTTCGGTGATTTAGGCCGAAAATGAAGTGAAGCATCTCTTGCTTAACCGAATAATGATGTTCTTTAGAACGTAAATATATGCCAGCTTTAAATTCATAATTTTAAAATCCAAGTTTTCAACTCTTGCTGAACTCTATAAACACAATTCAAGTTTCGTATCTCATTTGGAAGAATTTACTATAACATGGGTTTTTTATAAAATAACGCCCGTTTAGCTTGAACCGTAACAATTAGTCCAGGCCGGGATTTTTTGCAACTGTTATTTTTTTTGTACATTCGGTTGTAGGAGTTTCAAAATTCATTATAAAATAATAATAGCTGCGAACAGCATACTGAACACATCTTTCTTTGTTCAAAACTAAACATTTTTTTTTTTTT
The DNA here is from genome assembly GCA_023313725.1 of Lithobius niger. Taxonomy (NCBI): domain Eukaryota; kingdom Metazoa; phylum Arthropoda; class Chilopoda; order Lithobiomorpha; family Lithobiidae; genus Lithobius; species Lithobius niger. The sequence goes on along the minus strand of JAHWFP010192109.1, from coordinate 36,227 downwards.
TTTTTTTTGCAAACTACATTATTTTGTAGTTTTTCTTTTAACCCTTTTCTGCCCATGCCGAAGTGAATGATTTTTTAAGTCAGGTCAGACGCAGAATTCGAACCGGGATTCACTTGGTTTGAAGACGAGGACGTTAACCACTGTGCTGTCGCTACCCGCTTTGCTCGGGGTCCCCGGGGACCCCTCACATAGCTTGCACTGCGCGTCGGGACTTAGTTTTTTGGCCGTGTACCATTGGACAGTAAATGTTTCATTGGGCAGTAAATAGTTAAAATTACTACCAATGAGAACTTTTATGGCTTTATTTCCCCATAAGATTATTGAGTACGTAATAACTGACATAATCATTGCTTCAAAAGTAGTTTTTTTTCTATTCTGAGTAGCAAGTAGTGTAGTAGCATCACGTAGTAGTACAGGTATTTAGCTTTGAATAAAGTTAGAATTACATACCGTATTCATAAAGGCGCAAGGTTTCACCTCAACCTCCCATGTTTAGTAAAGCCGAAATTTTGACGCCTAATGGCTCTGCCGTCTGGGATTCTTTTTCGATTAAATTTGATATGTAAGGTTTGTGGGGCTTGGTCAACGAGCATACTAAAATTCATTAAAATCCGTCGAAACAAATCGGAGATTTTACCTGAGTTGAAAACATGCAATTCGTTTTTGGTTTGGTTCTTGTTGCTGTTGTTGGCACGACACGTTTCTACTACGCTCTCTACAGATCAAACTATTTGTCCTATAACGCTAGTTCTTCACGCTCATTTTACAGGTATTGCTCTGTAGATATGGCCTTTCCATAAAAGCCATTTGATCCAGTGGTTAAGGGGTTGAGGAGCTCTAACCGACCAGTCTGATTGTTTTACATTGTTTGAAACATCTACATCATTAAGGACGTACGATGTGCGTGTGTGTTTGTACGTCTACTCCTCTGCAACCAAAGCACCTACAAACATGGGAGTAGGACCAAACGAAAGATAATTAAATTGCGCTCAGGTTAGGCCTATTTTCTTCGCCGTAACTTGATATTATGACCCACAAAAAACGCGAAAACCCTTAAAAAAATAACGTCAAAGTTTGGTTTATTAAACCCTCTTGATGTTTGTTCATGAAAACCTCCTCGAGCGAAGCGGAATGATCTGGAGAAGGATGCACGGAAAAAATAACCTAAAAGGACGACGTGGTTTGCAACACACCACATATACATCTTAAAATTGGTTTTGTATTAACTGCCTTGATGCATGGAAAAATCAAAACAATCGATTTGGTTTCAAAACGGTGTTCAAACATTCGTGTTTCTGAAGCATGAAGGTGCACGGATTGAACGAGCAAAGCGAGCGATTTCCACGTAAACTAAACGTTTTCAATGTGTGTTTAGCTTTGCTCTGTCAATCTTTCATCTCTCACCGTCGTAGGGGATTACTTCTGGAGGAGAACACGTACAAACCTACTAACAAACAAAACGTATGTTTGGAATGATGTAGGTGAAATGTAGATAAGCTGAGGAATGTGACGAATGAACTGTGAGCAACATTTGCAATTAGTTTTCGTTGAAATAATCAGTACATCGAAATAATCAGTACATCGAAATAATCAGTACATAGAAATTACATGAATCATAGATCGTCGTGAAGCTATTATTGTGCACGCGCTGTATCTTGAGTCCAGCAAGTATTTTGTGAGCGACTACGTCTTCCTGGATGGGGTGGCTTTAATCGATGGCCGCCATTGTTTTTGTAACCATCTTGAATATCAACAAGGCACTCTGCTACTGAAAACGTACAATCGATTATCTGCGTTCGTTATGCGGAGAACTCAAGATAGGCCGCGGACACTATAGTTACGCAATGAGATGAACTGGAAAAGGATGCACGCCAAAACTAATCTAAACGACGACGTATTTTGCAACGTACCACATACAGATATTAAAATTAGTTTTGTATCAACTGACTTGATGCACGGAATCTTGGTTTTAAAAGGGAGCCAAAGATTCGTGTTTCTGAAGCACGGTCGTGCGTGGATTGAGCAGAGCGAGCGATTTCCACGCAAAGTAAACTTTTTCAATGTGTGTCTCGCTTTGCTCTCTTTCAATCTTTCATCTCTCATCTTCATAGGGGATTACTTCTGGAGGAGAAGACGTGCAAATGTGCAAAACAAACAAATCGTGTATTTTGAATGATATAGATGAAATGCAGGCGCGCTCAAAAATGTGATGGACGAACTGTGAGCAATAATTACAATAAGTTTGCGTCGAAATAATCAGCACATGATTTTGCGATGCTCTTGGAATCAAAGAAATTACTGGAAACATGTATCGACGCGCACGTAGCTCTCGGATGGTCAGACTGTTGGAATGATTTATGGTTATCATTTGTTTATGTAGTGAAGCCTTACGAAAAACGCGTACTACACTCTGACCATTTGGTTGATCGTTTTAGACGTGGAATGTCTGTCAGCAGAAGAGTTGCAGCATGAAAGCTCCTCGACCGTAGCGAAACGACGCGGAATGACCGAGCGAAGCGATGTACGATGAGGACGATGTGTACGATGATGAGTACGATTGATAACTTGATATTGTGACCCTCAAAACGCGAAAAAACCTGAAAAAATAACGTCAATGTTTTTTTTAAGCCTCATGATGTTTGTTTATGACGTCATAGTTTGTTCATGCAAACCTCCTCGAGCAAAGCGAAATGATCTGGAGAAGGATGCACGCAAAAAATAACCTAAAAGGACGACGTTTTTTGCAACATACCACATATACATCTTAAAATTGTTTTTTTATATAACTTACTTGATGCATAGAAAAAACAGACCCGTAGATCTGGTTTTAAAAGGATGTCAAACATTCGTGTTAAGGAAAATTTTTTTTTTAACATTCGTGTTTCTGAAGCACGGAAATGCGTGGATTGAGCGAGCAAACTAAGCGATTTCCATGTAAACTAAACTGTTTCAATGTGTGTTTTGTATTGCTCTATCAGTATTTCATCTCTCACCTTGTAGGGGATTGCTTCTGGAGAAGAAAACGTACAAACGTGCAAACAAACAAATCAACTATCAAGTTGTATAGGGTTTAAAAATAAAATTGAAAAATGGCTAAAATGATCGTTTCTGACATACATTTTTGAATAGAACTGTATAAAGAGGGCTATAAGGTACTAGAAAGGAGAAGTACCAAATTATGCAATATAGTTTATGGTTCTGATGGTTTTGTTTTTTTAATTGCTAGAAATGTATATTATTTTGTTGATGGATTGTATTGTAATGTTGCCACTAATAAGTGTTTGCTCACTTCGTGGCATCTTTCTTTCTTTAATAAAAAAAAAAAAAAAAAAAAAAAAAAAACTGTTTGGAATGATGTAGGTGAAATGTAGATGTGCTGAGGAATGTGACGAACGAACTTGAGCAACATTTGCAATTATTTTGCATCGAAATAATCAGTACAATAATCAGTACATAAAAATTATATGAATCGTGGATTGTCTTGAAGCTATTAGTTCCGCACTGAAATGATCTGGAGAAGGATGCACGTAAAAATAACCTAAACGGACGACGTATTTTGCAGCATAACACATATATGTAGATATTAAAGTTGGTTTTGTATCAACTGACTTGATGCATATGGAAAACTGGTTTTAAAAGGGTGCCAAACATTCGTGTTTCTGAAGCACGGCGGTGCGTGGATTGAGCAAGCAGAGCGAGCGATTACCACGTAAAGTAAACTTTTTCAATGTGTGTCTCGCTTTGCTCTCTCTCTCTCTCAATCTTTCATCTCTCACCTTCATAGGGGATTACTTCTGGAGGAGAAGACGTACAAATGCGCAAACAAACAAATCGTATGTTTTGAATTATATAAATGAAATGCAGGCGCGCTTAGGAATGTGATGGACGAACTGAATCCTGACGGTGTTTGTGGCCATTAGTTTATACAGTGACATAAAGAGACATAAATCGCTGTAAACAATATTAAGGAAAATTGGAAATAAACCAACAGCGAAAATTATACACTAGAAATAACGTAGTACAGTAAGCCACCTTTATGTACTTACGTTTCGTCGGAGTGGCATGACCCGGATTCGAACTGGCTACCCAGTTCGGCCCAGATCACTTGCATAGCGCGTTAACCGCTACGGATCCAAAAAAGGTGGGGAAGGTGAAAAAGACACATGTCATTCTTGTGTATTCTTGTGTATTTCGTTCTTTGAAAAATGTAGCCAAAGCCTTGCTTCGAAATATAAGGTACTGTTTTACACCCATTTTATGGGTTGTGCTACAAAGTGTGTGTTTTAAACTGTATTAACGCATTTTATCTTCAATTTTAACTGTTACTCTCAACCACCAAATAAATAGGTTTGGCGCACATGCAAGGAAAAATGACAATGGATCAATTACATTTGTCAAGTTCATATTCTGTTGTGGAACTATATTTGAAAAAGACGTTAAAATCTCTCTACACATTTCTATTGTGGATTAACGCCTCCTACGAGCCCAAACGTGCAAAATCTAAGGGGTTCGCGACTTTCTTAAACATGTTATAGTCTGGTTATCCTTCAACGGTTTCAAAAAGAGAAATTGTAAGACGGAAAAGATGAGAGGCATACATCCAAATTTAACAACCTCCCGGGTCCATTTTATGAATGCTGGAATCTGCAAAGACGAGGTTGGGCGGTCGACACTGCCGTCGATGCATGTATCACTCGGTCTGGTTCTCCTCCTGACGCTCATTTGTCACCAAGGACGATGCCCATCATGCTTCAGGCGGGGCGAATGTGATGAATGGCGGTTGTGAGCGGAGGGGGTTGGGGGGAAGGGTTTTGATGGGAAGGGATCTAGCAGCGGAGACGAGAGAGAGTTCATCCTTCAGTGCCCGCTCTCGCCCGGAACAAGTTCAAGCAGGGCTCACGGAGATGACATACGACAACCGTTGACGCTTGCATTGCCGTCACGACAAGAGGAAATACATGAGGGATAGTAATTCTGCACATACAGCAGGAGCGAACTCTGTATTGCAGTCAGTCTTCCCGACTACATAGGGAGCTTCGAAAGTAAGACGGCCATTGTGTGCCATTCGAGCAGCCATCCGAGGCGTGATTTATGTTGCTCACCTGATAATAAGCCTTCCTTACGTAGGATACGAAGGCAAGGGCTCCAATTTTTGGTCTGTCCGACATCTGTGAATCTCAGCAAACGTTCTAGAGGGTAGAGGTCCCCAGAAATCAACTAGACTTACACAGGATAAAGATGAATTTTTCTGCTGAGTGCATTTATTCATATTCTTGCAGCAAATTCGTTTTTTTTTTTTTTACGTTGAAGGTAAGCACCGATGGCGGTATCACATAAGGACCATTGAAATCAATTGCCATGACATAGAAGAACAACATAGTCACTCTCCGAACACTTGAGGCATTTACAGCAGTTCGAAGGCTAACAGCTATTTCATTACGATTATAGCTGCTGTTAAAGCCTTTTTTAGCCTTATGTTTGTTCACACCTTGCCGCATATAAAGTTGAAGAAAACGGATGGACTTGCCCAATTTAGTAATTTAGGTTACAGATGTAAATATGTTGAAGTGGTAACTCAAGCATTGACCAAATTAGTTAATCACAAAGGCTTTCAGGTCCTGTCGATAACCAGTCAAACACCATTCAGTTGAAACGCTAAATGCTAGTCGATGGCCCAGGCCATCGAATGGAACTCACGATTGCGTCTGTCTGTGTGTCTGTCTAATGTGTGGGACACGATGAAATTTAAAATTTTCGTACAATTCGCTCAAAATTTTGTCATTGACAATATGAGTGGCGTAATGCGTCAATTCGGACAAGAGAGACGGAACGACACAATTTGTGATGTCACCCAATTATTCACAAAGTAATATTTTAAAATCAAATCAGCTTCTTTTTTAACAACCGCACACGTGGCAGTGAAGGTGATGACGTCATAGTGTTAGTGACTCATAGTTTTATATATCAAGACTCTTGGTAAAAATAACAATGAGATACAAAAGTATCGTGTGCTTAGTGCCTAGAACTGAACCAACGATACACGATCAATCGTAGGTTATTAGTGACGTGCAGATTATCACAAACCTGAAACCCAGATCGTCGTGGGTTGTGTTCGTACTCCCAAAATACAAACAACAACAACGACAAGCCGAAACCCAAGATAATAAAACCAAAAGCAAAGTAAAAAAAACAAAAAAACATTTGCGATGTTACAATAATTGTGTGGCAAGGTTTTGAACTCTGACCTAAGAAGTAAAAGCTACAAATTTTTTTACTGTACACTTTGTAAAACACAAAGCATCGTCTAGTAGAGAAGTAAGCCTAAAACTGCACACGCACAAACACACACAATCAACAATAATGAAACAATCAACGCACTAGCGTGATGCAGCAGCATGGATTGTGACAGCATCAAAAGCGAATCTGGCAAATTTGGGCGTCTTCAAATTGAATGTGGCTTGTTACGCAGTTTAAGAACAGGTAATACTTGACGCCATTATTATTTAAGATATTCGTCATCTTATTGTTTGGGATGTTACACTGGAGATGGTAAAGATCTAGCGAGAATAATGGGTGATAAATTAGAAATCTAGCTGGTTCCTGCTAAATTACGTATGCCAGGGCATTCCGCATCCAGGACATTTGTATCCCTGGGCATCCCAGTACAGTACTGCTTAAAATCAACAGATAGCTTGATCAAATTTATACCAGTTTAGCTGGTACCCAAGACATTACGCATCCCTTTTGAATTCCAGGGTATCCCTGGACAGTATAGACTGAATAATGGTTACTTTGGTTACTTACTTATTGAAAGCGTATATTCCATATTTTTATAACCATCGATCACATACGAAAGTGATGTAGAAATTAAGTAGAAATTGGCTCCTTTTGCACCGCCAGTGCTGTTTGTAGAAAAGTATAGAAAAGGCGTTTGTTTGGTGATATCAGTTTCACTGTGTGAATAAGATGCAAGTGAGCAGCTACTTTTACTCAGTCCTTTCATCTCAGGGCATCCCAGCATACGACTGTCTGCATTAACTCATTTTTCGCTAATCTGACTATTTTTGCACCGTCAGTGCTGTTTGTAGAAAAGCATAGAAAAACCGTTTTGTTACGTGAGATCCATTTCCTTGCCCGAATTTCAACAGGCAGGGTTTATAGTTTCACTGGGGAACTGGGAAACCAATGTGCGGTCCTCTAGGCGAAATAATTCCATGTCATAGAATAGGCTGCGTCGAGCGAATCAGTCAGTGCATTCGTTGTTAACGATAACCACCCAACTCTCTTCCGATGTGCAAATTTAATGTAAAGCTAGCTGGCGTCAATCTGACAAATAGACTTATTTATGTTGTTGATTTTTACTCTACTGTATACAGCCGCCGTACCGGCTGAGAAGACTATTGCAACGACTTTGTCCGTCCGTCCGTCGCTTTTTTCAATTTCACCACGGTACCAGATAGACGACCACTGTTTACAACGTTAAATTCAGTGTGACAAGTTAATTAAACAACATGGCCTAATACCTAACACATGGCCTTATACCTAATAGGCTTCTTCGACGTAACTGAATTACATAATATCATTTGATCGTCGAGTCGCTGTTGACTTCATCCTAAGATAACACGCATACAAACAAATATATTTTAGCTTCGTTTGCAATAGTCTCGTCGCATTGTTGCATGAATGAATAGGCTTACCGTCGAACCAAATTCCCCATTAGGCCCATCTGCTACTTACGAAATTAAAACTGTATTAATAAAAATTAGGCCTAAAAAACGAAAATTAGGCCTAAAATCATGTCGCCACGGCAACGTCAAGTTGCTACGAGTCGCTGTTGGCTTCAGCAACAGCATCTCTCTCGTCACTTCCCTACTACCACTGATCTATATAGGCTACGATGCGTGTTACCCAAAGGCGCACCGTGTTGCAAAAAGGATTTGCTTACTATACAATCCAAATCCCCGATAGCTAAAAGACGGGAAAACCAAAGGCTCAGAAGGACTAACTAAATACAGATGCACACCTACATTTACGTTGCCTTTTGAACTTATATGTCAGACTGCTTGAGCGGGGAATCAAATCAAGAACCTTTGGAACCAAAGACCCTTGCAGGTCCGTTAGCTGCTACTTACGAAATTAAAACTGCTGGTTAAAATTAGGCCTAAAAGCTGACAATTACGCCAAAAATGTAAAATAGGCCTAAAAGCTAACACATTTCAACCGACAATTGTGATGGTTACTGCTTTTCGATTAGTTTAATAATAGCTGTTGTAGTGCATGAGAGAGGTGTGCGCCTCAACATTGGAAGTGGAGGAACTTTACAGAAGACCGGTGCGACTTGGCAGTCGCTGTAACTGCTTCTTATTATTAATTTATTTGTCGCAGTTGTTAAGGCGTACGTTTTGTTGGCAATGATATATTGGACAAAGGTGAGTCAGGGGCGACCATTGATAATTCCATTTTTGCGAGAATGGAGTCCACGTCGAGGAGGTATAGGGGGTGACGACCGAGTGCGTGACCTAAGTGACTTCCCCGACCCCTGCGACACAGGACTACCTTGGTCGTTCAAAAGTGAAATTATAAAAAGTTAATTAACTTCCACTCGACCTTTACCCAATTTAACGCCAAGAGAGGCTGGCATGAAGGTGACAAATGGACTTGCGTATTTTTTTTTTCACTTTTATTTTATTTCCCAATTATATTGAAATTAAGATTTTATGCATACTAGTGACGTAAATTCTTGAACGGAAACTTTCAGTTTAGAAACTTCTTGTCTAGGAATGGAGCCACAGAAAGACGTCCTTTTTTTTTTCAGTTCCCATTTGCGAATTTCGTGTTTAATGTACGGCAATATTTTTCTTACTTTAAGAGTTAAGATAGGTTAAGATTAAGGTGTAAAATGCGGTATGGGCTTGGGTTGTAGATTTTCTTTTAGATATAGGATAGCTTTCGTATTGCCTGGAAAAACGGTTTACTAGGTTAGGCTTAGCTTGTGTTCGTTATTATTTTTTTCGTCGTGTTGGTAAGAAACGTGTTGCTAAAACACTGCGGTATACGGGTTGAATTTTTGTTGCATAAAAATTCAACCATTGTAATGTCACATGGTGGACTTAGGGTTGTGTCGATTCCATTCATATAGTGTTAAATTATCAAGAAATGTGGGTTTTCAAAAATGAACCCAAGACGACGCATGTGAATTAATTTTCTGCCTTAACCGAATATGACCGCCACAGTTTAGTACGACATTGTGTTAGTGTGACGTCACCACCATGCATTAAATTATATAAAATACCACTTCACAAAATTCGTGCACCGAGTACTGGCGGTAAAACAGAAAAAAGTCTCTTTCTGTAACGTGGTGTGTTTTTTATTGAAATAAACAAAACAAAAATATATAAAACGTCGCCTACGGTAATGTCAAACACCAAGAAAATAATGAAATAATATTGTCGTATTTCATTTTTTGGAACCCTAAATAATTTTCGGTCCGCTGAGGGATTTAATAAACCATTAAAAAATATTTCTCTCTGTCCCCGTTTTAGTCTTCTGTACAGCCGTACCGACTGAAAAGATTATTGCAACGACTTTGTCCGTCCGTACCAGATAACGACATAACGACGATCGGTTGCTACTAGGTCGGTTCAGTGACCAAAATTTAGTTTAAAAACACAGCAAATTAAAACGTTATTGCTTCCGTATAGCTAATCAGCCTTCTCGATGTAGCTAAATCTTTATTATAATATTGGAGGCCGGCTAAAAGGAAAGCCAAAAAGAAAACCACTTCTCCCCTCCTCGCGCCCGCATTGAAAATGCACTCTCCCACTCTACGTGCATGGAAACAGGAGGCAGGCATGAGTGGTCGATCAACTCAATAAAGGTTCAATCTGACAAGTCGTCGGGCCGAACAATCACTTCTCCCCTCCTCGCGCCCGCATTGAAAATGCGCTTTCCCATTCTACCTGAATTGAAAGAGGAAGCAGGCATGAGTAGGCGATCAATCCTACAAGTCGTCGGGAACAGTGCCGGGGAAAATGTCCCGGGAAATGTGTCCGTAAACTTAATTCATGACCGGCCCCGTGCATAGCACGGGCTTCCTCTAGTGTTATAATAGATATCCGTGAGTAATCAGCGGTTACCGTCGGTAATTGCTCATTTGCGAGACTGGCGCAGTTCAATTCGAGGGGGTGGGGGAGAAACTCACGAGTGCGAAAGACGAGTAGCCCGAAGGGTGGAAAAATCCAGATAAAATACGTGTAAAATAGCAACAAAAAAATGGTCTTCAACATTTTTTCGGAAAAAAACTTGAAAATAAGGGGGGGGGGGGAGATCGGCGAAAAATCTGTAGTAGTCCGTAGGCGGCAAAAGTGTATACCACCTTCTGCCACCTTCTGCCACCTTCTGTATAATAATCCTGTAAGTTCAAATAGATTTCATATTAATTTATTAAACAATTGCAGTCAGCACGGCACACAAATAACTTCTCATTATTTCTTTTGACATCTCTTTTATTTGGTATTTTGGGGGTAATATTGTTGCTTTTATTACGTAATGCAGTACGGTTAACGTTAAGTTACCAGCGAGAGTTTCACTGTGTAGCAATTAACTACAAATGCGCCTTTGATTAACTACAAACTCATTGTTTAATATTTTATAAAGGCTATACAGAGTTTTTCAGTTTTTACGGCATCGAGGTTCATCCATCAGCGGCAAAGACCGACTCCCTTCCCATCAAGATTAATTAACAAAAGGAAGTGATGTTCTTTTAGGTTTTCAGCAGTATAATGAAGTCGTTGCGTACAAGGCCTTGGCTTTGGTGTCGAGGAACAATAGCCCACACCTACCGTACCCATTACTTCTCATTGGGGTCAAAACTACTTAGCTCACATCAAAACCAGACTGGCAAATTCAGGCGTGCCAAAAATGTTCACTTAACAACTGTTTACAAAAGTTAAGCCTAATTTGTAATGTTGGCTCGGTTTAGTGAAGGTTTTGTTTGTTTGGTTTTTTTTTTCGATATGGCGGCGATTTTTATGATGGCTTCTGGTTTTAAAATGTGCTAACTAGTGGTAATCTTCTCGTTGCTAGCTAAAGCGAACTGCTAGAGCGAAAAGTCAATGAGATGCTAGAGGAGCTCTTGAAATTTATTCCGCTCATAAATTTGGGGAAATTACTTTCTTTGCCGGGCCGTAAATAGGCTACCATGCAGGTCGATAGCTGTTGATTACTCAAGTGCACAAGGCGAAGAGACGCCTTCGCAAATTCAATTTTCATTCAGGCGATGCCAACTTGAAACAGGGCAACGACGACGAGACGACGGCGACGATGGCTACAAAAAGAAATCTTATATAAAACTTGCAGGCACTATCAAAAGGTTGGAACTGTCATAGAACGATGATGGGATAACGAAAAAAAAAATACTTCCTAAAAAAAAGAAAGTTATGAAAAATAATCTGGATCGCCGTGATTGCCCTTTCCTTCGTCAAGTGTTGCCTGCATCGTGCCAATGAAATTTTGACGCATCTTTAGAGGGTGCCGCCTGGCGATTAAAATCTGGCAAGAAATGGGCAATCGATTACCGAACGAAGTCGAAGTTTTGGCCAAGGATGGCTTCTTCTTCATTTGCGTGCTTATTGCAATACAAACAGACCAAAACTTTCGTCAAATTAATCCCCCACCGAGTGTTCGTTTTGCAGGTTTTGAACTTTGGTTTGACGCTTTTCCACGTCAATTTGCCACGTTTGTATTTGAATTTAATCTTGCTGGATTTCAAGTTAACACTTTTGAATTTGAATTTAACACACTTGCACTTGAATTTAACACTTATGCACTTGAAATAGAGTTATTTCAATGCTTTAATTTCAAGTGCATAAGTGTTAAATTCAAGTGCAAGTGTGTTAAATTCAAATTCAAAAGTGTTAATTTGAAATCCAGCAAGGTTAAATTCAAGTACAAACGTGGCAAATTGACGTGGAAAAGCGTCAAACCAAAGTTCAAAACCTGCAAAACGAACACTCGGTGGGGGATTAATTTGACGAAAGTTTTGGTCTGTTTGTATTGCAATAAGCACGCAAATTTTTGTATTCTTCACAAAGGATGTGAAATTATATTAAATACTAACTGGACCCGTGTATGCTGCACGATAATTTAATTTCCCAAACTTAGCTTCTGCCGGTGTTTTGTCGTCTTAGGAAAGTAACTGGCGCTGTCAATTTCTCCCCCCCCCCCCACACCCATGCCCCTGAACACCCCCCACACGCCACCGCACCCCCTCCCAGGTTCCCCCAGTGTGGGGTTTGTGTGACTGTGCGGCACCCTAGATGTTTGGTTGAAGACGGGAAAGCCAAAGGCTCATGTTTATATGTATATATGCACGTGTTAAATGCTGCCTATGGACGTTTCCTTTTGGCCGTGTCAGTCTGGCTCAGCGGTAGGACCTTGGCCTTTGATTTCAAAGGTCCTGGGTTCGACTCCCCGCTCAGGCAGTCTGACATATAAGTCCAAAAGGCAACGTAAATAGGTTTGCAGCTGAATGTTTGGTCTTTGGTTTTAATGTATTCCTCCCCCCCCCCACCTCAGAGAATCCCCCTTCCCTCCCCCCCTGAAATGTGAATTCTCCCCCTCCTACCGTTCTTTCTCCTTTTCTCCCCCTTCTCATCCCTCCCTGGTCGGTAAAGTCAGGACATTCCCACTTATACTTTGGTGTAGACCCGGAAAAGTCACAACGAAGTTTGATTGAAGTATAAAAAAAACCAAGTATTCAGTAAGCAAGTTAAGACCACTTATCAACGTAAGTGAAAACGTCGACAATGCCACATTCCACAACAAAATGAGGCACATTGTCTTTATAATTGTTTCAATTGTAATTGTTGTTCATTTACCGAGTGGCTGTTGCAGACATAGGCCTTAGGGCTTCGGGCAGATGACCAGGAGTGGTTAACGCTCGTTAAACCCTTTGAAACCCTTTTGAGTGTCAACGGTCGCGCATGCAGTGATTGTTGGTGCTTACTTTGAAACAATTCAGCTAAGCTCTGGAAGCCTGTATCTACGGAAAAAATAAGCTATTTTATTGTTAATAGCTGCCAATCTCGAAATTAAGAATGTAGCTTTTATTGGTGTAAAACTATAAGGGTTTAGCTGAAGCACGGGGTCTGTCATTTTACCCATCAAGTATGAACCGTTTTAGACGAAAGTTTTTAATAGATAACACTTGTACCAAGAATTGTTATGCACCGTAGCAAAGACACGTGCACGTAGCATCACACGTGCATGAAGAATGAAAAAAAAGTTTCTTTTAATTGTAACGATAAAATGTAATTGTTGCTGCTGCTGCTGCTGATCCGTGAGCGCTTACGGAATTAATATAGTAGATATATTTATCCACCCAAATCCACAACTGGTAGAAAAACCCGCCAAGTTTCCAAAAACGGTCAGCCTTTGAAGGTAGTGATATCATTCCACCAGGGAAAGGCCGCCAAGGTTAATCCTATTAGCCAAGTTAATCGCACCGAATAATACTTTGGACGTTAAATGAAAACTTGAAGATTGCTACCGCTAGTACATACTAATAGTTCGAAAGTTAAATGAAAACTAGAAGATTGCTACTAGCGGTAGCAATCTTCAAGTTTTCATTTTACGTCCAAAGTATTATTCGGTGCGATTAACTTGGCTAATAGGATTAACCTTGGCGGCCTTTCCCTGGTGGAATGATATCACTACCTTCAAAGGCCGACCGTTTTTGGAAACTTGGCGGGTTTTTCTACCAGTTATGGTTTTGGGTGGATATCACAACTTTCATAGGACTGTGAACGTACATAAGGTTACACCGTCTGTTTAAGATGCTTCAATCCCATTTTTGCACACACTGACTAACAATCGCAGATTTCGTTCGCTTCGCTCACTCAATCAGCGCATCCCCTTCAGTAGTTTTGTTTATCCCTACAACTTCCCCTTAATTCTTCCCGATTTCGTTGACATTTAGTCATGCAGAAACCCCCGAATGTCGCTGTTACTAAAACAGCAGAACGCGAAGCTTTTTTGGGGGGGGGTTATTAACAAAGAACCCTTTAGCTCGTGTATGCTCGTATTGTTGCTTAACCATCATCTAACGTGCATCCCTTTATTCTTACGTTATCCACGGCAACGTTAATGTTTATTTATTTTGTCTTTCGTTGCAGTTCAGTTTTTAGTTCGTCGAGGCTTTTACAATAAATCTAAGGACCAGTCTTGATTGTTCAAGCCATTGTTGCTTAAAATCTTTGGTTGCAACTTGGAAAAGAAACGAAATTTAAATTCGCCGGTGGCGAATTTCAAAATCCTCCCACGCATTTGTCCTGACCCTTACAACCCCCAAATAACAAAAGGACCATCCTCAGATCACCATGCATCCGTGTGCAAAAGTTCAGGTACGTAGGCCTTCTCAATTTTGTGCTAGCCATGAGCAAAAAGTCTATGGGATTTAACATAGGAAAAATCTTATTAGCTAGCTAGCTAGCTAGACAGTAACATAAAAACAACGTTATTGACGCATCTTTTTCTCTATGATTGGTGGACACTCATCTTTTAAATTTTAATTTTTCTTAGTCTCTGACCCTTCCCCTTACATTTTCCACAGTTTGAAACATTTCTGTCGCATTGGGATTTATCCTCAACATGCCAAAATATGCTTTCAGTTGCTTACAGTTAACAGACACATGTCTGCTAGTGAGCCGCCTTTTTATCATTAACATTCAGTTTTTAACAATCGGATGTCTACAATGGGATGATCTACTGTTACTTGGCGGCGACACACTAGCGTGTGTCTAGATAGTGAAATTTTTACTAGTTGCTACTTTAGTATTAGGTACTGCTGGCTATTTTACTCACGACGGAAATCCGAAGCCTCAACAAGACACAAATAAATACAGACACAAACCCATTTACGTTGCCTTTTGGACTTATATGTCAGACTGTCTGAGCGGGGAATCGAACCCACGACCTTTGAGGCCGTGTCAGTATGGCTCAGCGGCAGGTCCTCGGCCTTTGGTTTCAAAGGTCGCAGGTTCGATTTCCCGCTCAAGCAGTCTGACATATAATTTTAAAAGGCAACGTATGTAGGTTTGCATCTGCATTTATGTAAGTCTATTTTAAATTTTTATGAAGAATACAAAAAAAAAAAACAGATATTTTAATGCCTTAATTTCAAGTGTATAAGTGTTCAATTCAAGTGAAAGTGTATTAAATTCAAAGCCAAGAGTGTTAATTTGAAATCCACTTACGTTAAATTAAAGTACGAAAGTGTTAAATTCAAGTAGTACAAAAGTGTCATATTGACGTGCAAGGCGTTAAACCAAAGTTCAAAACCTGTAAATAAAATGTTTGAGCAGAGTGCTACTTTTTGTAGGATTAACTTAGCTAGGCGAATGTTTGAGCCTGTTGACATGATTCCTTTGAAAGTCCGAACCATTATCAACTTGGCGGCCATTTTAGCAGGGTTGGGTTTTGGTATATCACTTTTTTTTTCGATTGCGATATTTCATCAGAAATAGTTTCATATTCCATTGGAAGTTACATCATTTTTTTGACGTTATGGTATAGATCAGTGACACGATGTAGTATTATTGTATATAACTCTATGCTGGAGCCTTAATGGGTTAGCTGCAAGGGGCACTGCAGAGAGAAACAGAAGGGCGTCATAATGAAGCCGGTGCAGTGAAGAGTGATTTCTTAGACCTAAAACGCGCGATTTTTGTTGTTGGAGAAAACAACGTTATTTTAAGCCTAAGAAATCCGCTCTTCCGTTGTTTTCCCTCCATTATTATGTAGTGCACCTTGTAGTTATGCGCTCCAAAACCCATACTGGTGCCAATATGGCGGCAAATGTCACTGTTCATATATACTTTGTATCACTCGCCAAATTCTCGAGGACCAAGGTTTTATTGTAGGTAGATGAAGTAGTAAATTTCCTTCGGTGTGCGTGATAACCCTACACCCCAAAGCAGTAAGAGTTGATACAGGTGGCCATCATCGCAGCATGGCCGATACCGTGGTTACATTTGATATCACTGATCTCAGAGCCGAAGACATGCATACCACCACAGTAACCGTCGCCACCGACAGGATTCACATTGGTTACATCACTGTTTTGCTGCTCCATTTCCGGAAAAAAAAACCCAGGCTACAGAGTCGAAAATGGAGTTCGTGTTGTACTAGAATCGATTACATAGTTTTCTTAGTTTAGTTTCGTGTTGGGTTGGCTGTAATTGCTACAGCCGTACGTCTATTTTCAAAACGGACTTCAAAACGTGTTTCATTAAGCTTTACTGCATCTGTATTGCCATTCTATAGTTTGTTTTGTTTTTTACTTATTTTCGTTTCGTATGGTTTTTAGCAATCTCTAGAATGGTGACTAAAATGGCACGGGAGGACGTCAGTGATCTAAAGATTTTCCAGCGATGTCGTGTGCAAAAGTAAAATTAGTAAAAAAAACATTTAAGTACAGCAGTAAGGTTTCGCGTGGACTAAACAGTACAGCAACACTGCGGTATCTGAAACCTGACGGGAAAATTTATTTGTGTTCCTTTGCTGTTTTGACTTTGGATCAGTTAAATCTTACCTTAAGCATCAAACGAGTTCGTTTTTGTTTTCTATTTGTTAATAATAGGACGGCGACTGGCAGACCATTTGGAAGAAATCGCTGACGTCGTTCACCTCATCCTCACCTAAACTTTTGATATATTTGCAGTCAAGTACTTGACGAACAGGACTGAACCAATAAATTAATTATTATATTGGAAACACAGTCTCTCAGATGATGGCAACCTGTTTAGCCGGCTTCACGACGCAGTCATGTTTTGCTCTTTCATCGTCTAGAGATTTTGAAATAGCTTTTTAATTACCAAACTTAGCAGGCCGCTAGTTAATGGGACAACCGGTCGCCAATGATATAAAACAATGATAAAGACTTTGGTGAATAAAACGAATTAAATCATAACTAGGACACCCCCCCCCCGGGGGGGGGGGGGGGGATAAAGCATTGTTGTTATTTCCCGTTAGCAGTCGCCGAAGCTTTCATTAGATTTAGTTAGAGCCAGGGTTAAGAGATGCAGAGGCCTAGATCCCGATTGCATGGAAATATTGTGACTGGAAAAACCTATGACGTCATCAGTACTGTGCATCTTTGTTGAAAACACAGTTCGAATCGTTACGTGTACCACAGACAATTCCGTTGGATCGACATACAAACAAACAATATAAGGATTATAGAGATTGTAAGGATGAATAAGGATTATCAAGATTCCCACTGCGAACGTCCATATCATTGCGGACACACACAAACAAACAAACAAACACATCTTTTGATCTTCATTATATAGATCATATCAAAAACCAAAACTGGTAAAAGAGGCCACCAAGTTCCGAACGGTTCCGCCCTTCAAACACCGCAAAACACCGCAACACCGCAAAACTTTCGCCAAGTTAATCGCACCGCTTAATAGTTCGAAGGTTAAATGAAAAGTAGTTCAAGTTTTCATTTAACGTCCAAATTATTATTCGGTGCGATTAACTTGGCGAATGGTTTGGTGTGTTGATATCACTCCTTTGAAGGGCCGAACCATTCGGAACTTGGCGGCCTCTTTTACCAGTTTTGGTTTTTGATATGATATCACTCCTTTTTTAAAATTGTGTATTAGACTCAACTCCACTACCGTGCAGATGTCTAATAAAGTGCCATGTCAACAAGAAATTGGTTTTCAACACTTTGCTACTACCTTTTGCCTAGAGGCCGAGCCATTCTCAACTTAGTCACCTCTTCATAGGTTTTTGGTTTGGTTTTAATTTTGTTGTAATTTGTTTTATTTAGTTAGTTCGGTGTGTGGATATCCTCCTTTGAAGGCCGAACCACTTTCAACTTGGTGGCCTCTTTACCAGTTTAGGGGTATGTTTATTTAGCTTTGTTTTTACAGTTTGTTTATTATTCGTAAATTGGACGTGAATACAATTTCTTTGGCAATGTTGTTTAGATTTATCGTGATACACTAGTGTGTGTGTAGGCACGTAGCACATCGGTATACACGTTGTCATTGTCCGAACTTTGGCCGTCCAATGAGAGACGATGCCGACAATACTGACACTGGTTATAACAATACTTTCGTACTTACGCGCCTCCCACGCTATCTCCGTTACACCCCCAGGCTCCATACCATTAAAGGTACGCAGTTCGTATTGTACTGCACCTATTCGTCCAATTTCATTGAAAGCCTTCCGGTTATCTCGGTATCGATGAATAATCACCCTATGGAATTTAACCAGGGGATGAGCGGACTAGAGCCAACTAGTAGTAACACATTTATAACGTTATTGAGGGTCAGATTTTGCATCGAAAGCAGCTTAGCTCGCATTCCTACACGAGTTAATTTTTGTCAGGTGGGTCATTGCTGTCGATTTCAACACAATTTAAGTTTTTGTACCGCATTATTATTTTTCCCTAAGTACCTGAAATGTGCCCAACTATGCTTCAAGATATAAGACACTGACACTATGGCGTCGCGCTACAATGGGTTACAACCTCGACAATTGATGTGATGTTTGTTGTGATGTTTGTTGCCTAACTTGTCGCGACACACTAGCGTGTGTCTAGATAGGTTCTATGAGTAGCGGCAGTTCATAATGTTGGCTTCGTTGACGCACAGTACTCATCGTCTCCTAGTGTCTGTCTATCTATTTGTCAGTCTCCACAATAACTTTTCGAAGTCCTTGGCTGAATCATTTCAAATTGTCTACCTGCATTGTATGCCGTATTTGTGGATTTAATCTCATAGATCAATCAAATTTTGGATTCCGCCTCTCACATAGGAAACTTAACCAGACATCGTGAATCCCGTATTAGTAATAATCATTTTCAGGTAAATGAATCTGAAATTAATGTACAACTTGAAGACTGGTCACGTAAAACGACAACTAAAAGCACGTACGTCTCGGCTTTCGAGGAACGGTTCAAGAAATTCAACCAATCCATCGATTGGATGAGTCGTGTTCACGCCATTTTAATTTTAATTTTGGTGTACACCAATTCGCAGTTATTGATTCCAGACAGACAGACAGACAAAAAAAGGGACAAATTCATCGTGTTGTTTTCCAATCTAAGTTTCCTACACGAGTTAGTGGTATTCCCTTACACTCGACTGCTGACAGTTTAGCACATATGTGAACATAACACTATATTTATCTTCTTCTGTGTCTCTCTGTCTCTATCTCTCTTCGCTCCCTGCCCGTTTCATTTCTTGGACTGGTCCGTGAGCAAACGGCCGGTCCGTGTCAACAGTGTCAGGAACGCGTGTCCACGGAACGCACGCCTCGTAGCTCCCGTGATTTGTCAGAAGCTGCAACGAGACACGAACCCGAATTAGGCCTTGTTCGTCTGTGCGATTCGCTTGCAGAGCAGAAACAAAAGAAGAAAGGAGAAAATGACGAAGAAGAAGAGTCTATCTAACAGTGATGACACCGCAGCCAAAATAACCCCGAACAAACAAAACTAAGAGCTCTAGAGATCTCTTGTAGCGGTCAGTGAAAGTGAGGAGGGTAAGGATAAAAAAAAAGAATTTTTCGACGGAAGAGGAAGAGAGTGAGAGTGGTGTGCAGTGAGGTCGAAACCACTTTGTCGTGGGGCAACCAAGCGGAATATGACGGACCGAAAAATTCTATTCGGCGAAGGGAGACTTTCCTGATGACGTATCTTCTCCGTAGCCTTAAAGATGTCCGCGTTAACTTAGGAGTCCAATATCAACATGCACCCCAACGCTTTTAAACCATGATACTTTACTTAAAACCACCTTCACTATCGAAATTAAGTGAGAGGTAGCAACTGCACTCAGGCCTATATTTCATTCGAGAGAATGAACAAAATTAATAGCTAGAACAAAGAGAAAATGAGATGGGACCGACTGCTACCCACAGACTAAGTTACGTCGAGAAGGGGCGTCGGAGGAACGTCTAACTGGAAAATCGCCTAATGGGATAATTGTCTAATATCTGCATAAATAAAAAATCTGGAAAATCTTCTAACCGGAATATCGTATAATGGAAAATCATCTAAACGGAATATCGTATAATGGATAATCGTATAATTATAAACG
>JAHWFP010192109.1:0-16106 GCA_023313725.1 Lithobius niger | reverse complement strand
TTTTACTTTTTAACAACCTTATAAGTGTATATTGATTTGTATTCATTGCCTATGACCGAGTATACATTCGGTATAATGGAGTCCTGGTCACGGTTGTGGCTTTAATAACGGATTCAGTGAGTTAGCTTTATGCCATTCGACAAGTGGCCGTATCGGTAAAGGCGGAATGCAGTGCTCTGGAAATGGACTGGTTCGCCACTTCGAATCCGGGTCACGTCACTTGAATGAAACGTAAGTGTACAAAGACGGCGTCTGCACGATGTTATTCTAGTGTGTGATTTTCACTGATGGTTTATTTCCAATGTAAGGTTCGTGCACGCATATATAATTAAAATTCAACCATAAAATAAGTGAGTGAGTGATTCAGAACTGAGTACATAACGATATTTTTTTTTAATTTGAAATTGTTATATACGCGAAAGACCCTTATTTTCTCCTACCCGAGTGCAAGCTGACTACGCGAGTGCATTTTAAAACATTGGAGCAGCTAACAGTATAACGGAGCAAAACGAAAGTACAAACCCACTTTGTTATATTGCAACTAGTATTAGCCTACCTGTGCATGAGCAGAATAACTTGCTATTAGCTGTTTACCCTTTTAAAAATAACGGGAATTTGTAGTTGGTTTCTACGAGTATACCAATGTAGTGCAGAGAAGCATTCTAAAACGTTGGGGCAGCTAACAGTATAACGGAGCAAAACGAAGGTACAAACCTACTTTGTTATATTGCAACTAGTATTGCCTGTGCACGAGCAGAACACTTGCTATTAGCTGTTTACCCTTAAATAACGGGAATTTGTAGTTGGTTTCTGCGAGTATGCCAATGTAGTGCAGGGAAGCATTCTAAAACATTGGGGCAGCTAACAGTATAACGGAGCAAAACGAAGGTACAATCCTACTTTGTTATATTGCAACTAGTATTGCCTGTGCACGAGCAGAACACTTGCTATTAGCTGTTTACCCTTAAATAACGGGAATTTAGAGTTGGTTTCTGCGAGTATGCTAATGTAGTGCAGGGAAGCATTCTAAAACATTGGGGCAGCTCACAGTATAACGGGGCAAAACAAAGGTACAAACCTACTTAGTTAGATTGCAACTAGTATTAGCCTACCTGTGCATGAGCAGAATAACTTGCTATTAGCTGTTTACCATTTACAAGTATGCCAATGTAGTGGAGGGAAGCATTCTAAAACATTGGGGCAGCTAACAGTATAACGGAGCAAAACGAAAGTACAAACCCACTTTGTTATATTGCAACTAGTATTACCTGTGCACGAGCAGAATAACTTGCTATTAGCTGTTTACCCTTTAAAAATAAGGGGAATTTGTAGTTGGCTTCTACAAGTATGCCAATGTAGTGCAGGGAAGCATTCTAAAACGTTGGGGCAGCTAACAGTATAACTAAGCAAAACGAAGGTACAAACCCACTTTGTTATATTGCAACTAGTATTACCTACGCATGAGCAGAATAACTTGCTATAAGCTTTTTACCCTTTAAAAATAACGGGAATTTATGGATGTTTATGGCCGTTTCACGCAAGAATTGTATGAGAAGTATTGAAAGATTGGCATGAAAAATTGAATTGTCGAAAGTCGCCACTGCCCTCAAAATATAGTCGCACTAATTTACACAAAAACTACGACTTGTCTAGTAGAATTTCTGTGGAGCATGCCGCTTTTTGCGTCGCACACCTCATTTTTCAGTGCACTCCACTTAAAAGACTGGAAAAAAACTGACTAGTAAATATTATATATGCTGCAGCCACACAAAAATATATTAAGACGCACACCTCTGGTTAGCTATTAACTCCGTGGTACTCGGCGTACTTTTCCCTTCAAATTGGTGATTTTATTTCCAACATGATTATGGTAGCCCCGCTTAGTGCAGATTGTTGTAAGTTACCGCTTATATTTATAAATGCTGCAA
Organism: Lithobius niger; assembly: GCA_023313725.1. NCBI lineage: Eukaryota > Metazoa > Arthropoda > Chilopoda > Lithobiomorpha > Lithobiidae > Lithobius > Lithobius niger. Next base: position 14,178 of record JAHWFP010192109.1, on the reverse strand, counting down.
ATCTCAGAATCGATACTTAAAATAGTGTTATTCAATAAATTAGATAAAACCCAAGTACTTAGATTCATTAAGTTTAGAATTCTACTAAACGTTGAACGTCTTTGCGGGACAGGGCGTGACCGCGTCTCGGCGGGAAAATACATAGCCATTTTTCGCCAGGGCGAATGCGTTCATTGGAAGTGAAAACTAAAAAAACCGGTTACGTTTAGTTTTGTACGCTGTAAATCTTAAAATCGATGCAAATTTCAAATTCTAATACTGAATAAGCATTTGAAAATTTGTTTTAAGTTATTTTTCTTACTGTAATACTCACCTTTTCCTCCAATCCTCTCCCTTCCCTTTCTGTCCTCTAGCCCGTCCCTCTATTTCCCTGCATTTGCTGCACGTAGTTAAATTTGGATGGGTAGTTGAATTAAATACTGCTCTTCCCACTTTTGCAAGATTTGGCAAAAATTGATTCAGTCTCCATCGCAAACAACAACAAAAATTACCTTTAACGTTCGTTTAATGCGTAATCGTACGGTTAATGGTAACAGATCCACTGGCCCCCTCCCAATTTCTTTAGTTATTATAGTATTAGAATTCCAAGTGAAGAGCTAACAGACGCAATGCCCTACCCACGGACATTCCCCGTCCACCGCCCATTCCCAATCTGTTGCTTTGGCTTGGGAATCCGTACGGTGTGGAAAAATACCTATCCGTACGGTGTGGAAAAAAACCCAGTCCTTCGTGCATGACGTCATTTAAGACTTGCCGCTGAGAAGACTGCGCAGAGCAAATTGTTAGTCGAGGCAACAATGTGCCAATTTCAGCTTTCGCTGGCAAAAGAATTAACACGCTCGCCCATTTCCAATGTTGCATTGTGTACGTGTTGCGGTACTTGTTTTGTTGTGAAACTGATAATATAAGTTTGTATTATACTCGTTTATTATTATTAGTTTGTACTGGAACGCAACGAACTATAATCTGAACTCCAATACCAGTAAACAAGGGCTGTTTTTGATCAATGGTTATGTAAGAAAGAAAGTCTGCTTCGTGTGAGTGGGTATATGTGTATTTTGAGTGCATTTACTGTGAAACAAGCAGACTCCCTAGTTAACGCAGTTCTTTGCCTGTGTTTGTGTTTGAAGGTCGTTTGAGGTGGTTTTTCTAGTTCGTTTGAGTAGTTACGTGTTCATTTTGTGTATGCATTTTTATCTTTCAATTTGTAGCGTTTTGCTGTTTATGGCGTTTATTTTGTGTGTGCTTTTGGGTTTTACTTTTTGCGAATTGGAGTTCAAATTATAGTTCGTTGCGTTCGAGTGAACTCTAATCCATTTTTATTCGTGTACCTTCACGGCTGCGAGTATGGGGATACAAGCTCTAATGTTTTTTTTCTAAACGACTAAGCCGTTTTTCGTTCAGTTAATTTGTTGGCTCGTTTCGTTTCCTTTTTATTGTGATTGCTACGGCCTGGTCTATCATTTGTACAGTATGTACACTGTCCACCCAATTTTGTTTTGGAAAAAACTGAGCATTAGAAATACGTATAATTAGGTTCATGTACCGCCCAAGCTTCGTCCCACGTCTATTATTTTACGGCAACGCACTAGCGTGTGTCTAGATTTAGCATGTGTCATCTTGATGGGCAGTTGGCTTTGCATTGTTGCAGGTAGATGCAATATCGTGGCAAACAATCGCGGAAACAATTCAACTGGATTCCCGAAGCCCGCATTTAAAAACTAAATAAGTCATTCAGTCGTTTTGGTCGCCCAAAAAGACATCGTACCTTACGGTTTAAATCTTGAAGATTTAAGCAAATACCGGGACCGTTTCACTTTGGTTAAAGCTAGCAGGGCGACAATGCTAACTCTAGAATCAAAAATTGTTTATTGGCGCCACGGCCCTAGGCCACAATAATATCTAACTCTAATAAGATACGACGACAATGTTACTTTCCCCGTGCCCAAACATCGTTGCATCTTGTTCGAGTGAGTTCTAATTCATCTTGTGAGCCACGTCTCTTTATTGTACCATTGTTACACGTTGCAGCATTGTGACATTTTCATATTGTTATTCGCTCCACCTCCTCCTCCGGTCCAGTTTTTGAAAATTCTCGTGCGTAAACGAACTCTAATATACACGGCCTGCCGTCCGTGTAAATTACTGGTTGAAGCATTGGTAGTTAACCGAGTGAGCAAAACTAATGAAGTCCCGTTTTAACTCGACGATTCGGCTCTGTGTGTCTGTATTTTTATTCAGCAGTTTCGAACACATTCATGAAACGATTCATATGAAATTCGGTAGGAACATTTGTTGAAACAACGATGAACGACTGATGTGCTTAGTTTTGCGAGGAAAACAGGTTTTTTTTGGGGGGGGGAGAGGTGGGCGTCCCAGAGTGAGTCCTAAAGGTGATTCCAGCTCGTAGGATTGCGCGCATCGATTCGAAAAAAATTGGTAAAAACATTCTTTGACGTTCAGCCTAATGATGTGTATGCATGGTTTTACAATACTTGATAAAGCAAGCAACCTTTTGTTCGCCATCATCTTCCTTCTTCCCTATTCTCCTTCCTCCTCCCCCCCCCCCCCACACAAAACAATACGATTTACGATTTTCGAAATTTTCTAACTACATCCTGGCAGCACCAGCAAAAGAAAACTCAAAGATACGAATGCACATATTTATGCGAAATAATCATAAAGCGAAAACCGCAGAACAAGGAAGGAGAGTACATAATTCGCGGTGAAAGACATACGGTAAGCCTCGCCAGCGATGACATTAGAAACGGTAAACAACAAAAGTTAGATAAGCAATCATGGCACATCGTTCCCTGGTAATCCTATTATGCAAAACAGCTCGAAAATATTATAATACGTTATTACCGAATGGAAAATAGGATTTCGATTCTTCCCCTGACTTTTTCACACTCCAACAGCTCCACTTTAAATTCAACGGAAATTGAAATGGCGCTGGTCGGTAGAAAACAGGGACGAGGTTTGAAAAGGGACCTGATGAACGTCTTCAAATTGACGGTTTCGTCCACGACGTCTTGCAACGGCTTTTGGGAAGAGGGACCAATTCCAACCCGTTAGGTCCATTGAAGGCCATTTCACGTTATGGGTCGTTAACTTGCAGAATCATGGAAAGAACGGTAACGAGTTCCCTTATGTGAATCGATTCAAATTATCCGAGGACAAATGAAGAAAAGTGACCCATTTTTCACGTCAGCCCTCTTCGTTGTTTGACAGTTTAATCGTAACCCCCCTCCCCCTCCAATCTAACAAGGACCTATTCCAATTAAATGCTGCAGCGGTGGTAAGATGTGTATGTGTGTGTCTGGCTGAGAGGAGGGAGAAATTATAGAGTCAGTAAATTTCAAATTGCAAGCAAGCGACCAAGTTTTATTCCAACTTTGACTCTCTTTTTCCCGAATACCATTCTTCGTGCGATTGTGCTGTTTCAGAGTTCTTAGGCCCACGTTGCAGTCTCAAGTGCATTTCTAAGCATTCGATATCAATAAATCTTCTATGCTGGACCGTATGGTACCTCAAGATGAATACGAACGTACTTGCAGCGTAAAAATATACTTTGATTTGACAATGGAGATACATAGAGAGCGATGCATACAAGAGATAGAGATGATACCATGGTAGCAGAGATGCAACCAAGCGAAAGAAGTGATAGGGTTAAAGGGTTAAAGGGTTTAACGAGCGTTAACCACTCTTGGTCATCTGCCCGAAGCCCTAAGGGCCCTATGTCTGCAACAGCCAGATTCCCAGGCGGTCACCCACCCAAGTATCAATCCAGCCCAATGCTGCTTAACTTCGGGGATCTGACGAGAACCGGTGTTTCCAGCACTGCAAGGCCGCAGAAGTGATAGGGATTCAACTGCAACAATGTATGCACGTTAATATCGTATTATTTTTTTATAATAAAAACTGTACATCAATACACACAGATGCATTATGCTTTGGTCTCAAATAAAGATCTTTACCAAGTGGCAACAAGTTAAACTTTAAAACATGACTTGACATTTTTTATTTAATTGTAGACTGACATAAGTGGCAGCCTTGCCTGCCTGCATCAAATCACTTTCAGTGGGGATTAAACATATTTCTAATGCAGACAAAAATATACATTACTTGTCTTATCCTCTAGCAGTTCTCTCCTGATGCAGCTCAACTCCCTAGCTTACCTGCCGGGATCGTAGCTCCTTACTGCGCATGTGCGGGAGTAGACCTCCTATATAAGCATCGAGCAGCCCGCTATTCATATTTCTTCCCAGGACACCACCGCGTGTTCCCTTTCTTCTCTTCGATCTTCAGACCTTCTGGGACGCTCTCTACCGTTCCACCTATGGATCCTCCTGGACTCGTTGCGGTCTCCCCTGGGTCCCGCTATCCTTCAGAAATTTCGGCACGTGGCCGTACGCCTTCGACTGGCCCATGGCTCCACCGAGCCTTCCTTCTCACCCTGTTCTGCCAAGGAGAGCCGCTTCCTCTAGTGCCAAGTCGGTCTTAGCAACCTTGACACAAGCCCCCCGGCCTCCTTGGATTTCCCAGGTGGCTCCTCCCCGACGTTTTGGGCACCGGTCGATCTCCAAGCCGCTTCTACTCAACAATCCCGACACGAGACACAGAATATGATTCCAGATCGCTTCCATCATTTTCTCAATACAAACATTTTTCTTCAACATAGACCCATAGGGTCCTACGTCTTCTCGTGCATCCTCTGGCTCAGCCTCGGTCCCCGACCAGTCCGACCTCTCCCAGCTCCAGCTCCGGTCCTACTCCTGGTCCACTGGCAAATCGACTGCCCATATCCTTTCTAAGATTCCTTTCGTTGACTGTCATTCACTCGGTTGGCTCCTCCTAGGCCACCTCTTCTTCCTGTGATCCTACTGCTGCACCCATCGGTTGCTGTTTACCTGGGCCTCCTTCACCTCCATCACCTGCAGCCTATTCTCAAGTTTCTTTGATTCCCCAATGGTCCCTGATTCCACATCCTCGTGTCTTTTATGCCTCGAGGACAATCAAGTCTCTTCGAGTTCTTCTTCTGCATGATCTCCTGCTGCAAAACGCACTCCTGCAAACACCCCCCCCCCCCGCTTGTGCTCCCCGGACTTTCTTTCCTTACATTCACGATCCCCAGCGACCCTTATGAAACTTACCATTACGATTCCTGGGATTTCTTGGCTCATTAATGTTACGAGCCCTCGTCGCGACTTTCCATCTGCTGAGCCAGTTGTCTCCTTCTGTTCCACTTCCCCGTGAAGGGTTGTGACATACACTTTGGTGTTCACCCCTCCCCATCCTACCATTGGGCCATTAGCCGTGATCTTCAAGAGAGATCTTCAAGCCACGATCTGTAGTCCCTCTTGCTTTAGGGTGGACTCACAATTCGACTCTTCTTCTTATGTTGTGCACTGCAGGCCGCGGTCTTGTTCTTATGTTCAATGATAAAGTATGCTTTCCGCTCTATAAAAAAAAACACAATAATAGGCACATACAATGACAACAAAGGTATAATGAAAACGCATTATATTTTCGGTTTTTTAACTCAGGGAGAGAGGTTCCTTTGTTTCGAATCTGCAACGACCGGGCCTTCTTTGGACTATTCAATCCTGTTCCGTTATAACATCTGGATGTCTTTGCCGCGGACATGTCGGGCCACTTATTTTGTTCCAACTCTTTTCTATGTACCGATCCGCCATGCAATTCCTGGAGGTCTTTCAACTTTCTCACTACTAGCCCACGCCTGCTTTCAATACCACTTCTGGCCTTTTCTGCCTATCCCTGCTTAAATGGTCACATGTTTATGTACCACTTCACCTTCTCTCTGCCATGGCAGGACAGGGATGGGGGCCTGACAGCCAACCTAGCCTTACCAGGACCGGAACTCCAATCAACGCCTCAGACAATCCCCGCTGTATGGTTCCCAAGCACCTTGTGTCTGTTTCTTCTCTCCACCACTAGACGGCGTCTGGATTAATCACCTTTCACCTTTCGGATGGGGCTTGCACAGTCTAACAGGATTCCCCTTCCATGCTCCTTGGCGGGAAACCAGTCCTCCATTGTGTCCACCAGCATTCCGTATCTCTCGGCTTACTGTCACTCCTTATGGACCCTGCCAACATTTCAAATCCTTCCTCCTCCACTGGCAATATTTCAGATGTATCTGACTCTACTACTGCTCCTGTTTCATATCCCGAGCCAGTTTGTTGTAGTTGTCTTGGATTTACCACACAATGGTCCATTTCGATCCCCATCCTTGCTGCCAGTATCACCGGTCTTGCAACTGGTTTACAAACAAGTACAGTGTGTGTGTCACTATTTCCAAGACCAAGTGGCTTGCGATTTTACGTCGCCAACACAACTCATGACAAAGAATGGGTCGTCGGGCTGCCGAATTGTCGTTCCAACAAAGTGTAATGCATTCCTCTTCCAGTTGTAGTGCGGTTGGACGTAAAAAACTTTGTACGTCCAAATGAAAACAACCTCAGTGATCCTCTCCAGTTCCTTCAGTGCCACAAATTCCGCTAGTACCAGTCAGGCCTGTAGACATGTCCACGCCTTCCACTTCTAGGGGTAAATTTAAGAAGACCTTCGGAATGTCCATTAAAAACAGAAGACCGTTCTGTTTTCCAAAAATGAAGTCATCGGTTCCTGTGTCATCTGGTTCTACTGCGGCCATCCGTTTGGTTCCTTTACCCCATTCACTTCCTGCGATCCAGTTTGTATCAGCTTCTGTTTCCGATCTACCTGACTCGTCCTCCACTGAGCCTTCGTTAATATCTCCAAGTATCGCTGAGCATTCTCCATCAGTAGCTCCAGTTTCCATATCAGATCCCGTCGATCTGCGTCTACTCCTAGACCCGCCGTTTCCTTTGGCTGATGTCCTCGGGCAGCGGTGATCCGTGGTCTCCATCTCGCCCCCAGAGATCTGGAAAACGTATACTTCAACATGTCTCTTCTCCTTGTGCCAGCCCGCACGTTTACCATTGAACTCGAGGACCACCGCACAACTTTTTCGACTCTTTGATCCATCAATGCGGAGCAAGAAGCCACTATTCGGTTTCTCCAAGAGTCTAATGCCACCCTTGCATCCAAGATTGGCTGCCTGCAACCTAAAGCATCATCGCTCGAAACCACTAATGCTCTTCCAAAAACAAGGTTCTGCTGACTGTCCCCATTACTTCCAATGCCGCCGTAGAGGACTCAGCATTGTCACAGCTCTCGAACCCAGCTGGTGTCCTTATGGGTTATCTCCCTCACGATCCCCGCACGGCCTGGCTTCCACCAAGCCCCATTCGGCTCCGACGATTCCCGCTAATTTCGGACAATCCGTTTCTACATGATCCTCTTCCCTAACTTCCAGTTCACCGGAATTCTCTCTTCCAACGAATATCATCACTTTCAACGTCCCTGTGTCATCTTCCATTGCTCAACCTGACCCTCCATTACCTACTAGACAGGCTTCGACTTCTTCGGTCACTCAATCTCCAATGACTGATTCCCATATTATTTTGTGGTAGTCCACAGCCGCTAATTCTATAGACTCGGCGCCAACAGTGTGTGTGGCAATATGATGACGCCTCCACTTTTTTTACCTGTTTTTCCGGGTATCACACATTACTCGGCTGTCTCAATCATCGGCTACCTTGATCTGCTTGCCGGCGATTGGCTAAGTGCGTGGCCTCGAGTTCTGGGCGCTCCTGGAGTAACTTTCTTTACATACTTTTTCTTCTATGGTGTCTCTTCGAGGAACTGTCATCCCATTTTCGTTGCCTTAGGCCATTATTCCAGACTTCACTTGTGATATTCCTTCTGATGGCGCTAGAATACGATCGCCTCACGTCATTCTGTCTGCCTGGGGACCACTCGCTGCTTCCCCGACACTATGTCCTCCTTCAGTTGTGTTGCCTCGGACCCTCAACTACCCATCCTCGCCATTCGTCAACTGATTTCTTCCGATCCACCGTTGATGACTTCGTCCAAGGACCTCTTAGTTCGTCCTGCCATGCCTTATACCCTCCTAGTTTCGTCCACTACCGAGGTAATGAAACAGTCTTTTATTGTCTTTTTTTCATTTCCCGAGCCCAGACCATCTGCCGTCTCTTTTGTCATGACCCTTCTCTGCAATGCCAGGCTGCCACCTCCTTCGCCCATGCCCTGCTTTATGGCACTGGTTTTCACCTTCCTCGAGGCTTCGGTCCCCGGCTAGTCATCATCTGCATCTCTAAATGTTTCACCATCACACTGATCCTTGCTCCGATTGTTGCCTGTCCACAGTCACCCAGGCTGATTCCCAGTCCCCTGCTTTCAATCTACCGATCCGCTTCCGGATATCTGAGCCACTGTACTTTATCTATGCAAGACAATACAGGGATTGCTTCTACCGCGTTCAGTCCTCGGGTCACCACTGTTGGACGGCATGCAGATCACAGAGTTTTTAACTCTGGGGCTGCTGGCTCATAGAACGGATGATTGTTAGCATGGCCCCGCCGCCATGTTTGACGAGTCTGCTAGAGGAAAAAACAGGTAATGTATATTTTGTCGGCATTAGAACATTAAAATGCCAGGATAAGCCCTGATTGATTTTTGTTTCTATTGTCAAACCGAAAATATACATTATCTCTACTCGCCCGGCCTCCCCTTTCGGTCCCGAAGGTTAACACTGAGAGGAAGAAATATGAATAGCGGTCTGCTCCAATCGCTTATGTAGGAGGCCAGCACCCGTACACGTGCAATAGGGAGCTACGAGCCCGGCAGGGAAGCCAGGCTCATATCCTGACTTGAGCTGCATTAGGAGAGAACTTCTAGAGGATAAGACAGGTAATGTATATTTTCTGTTAGGCAATAGAAACAAAAATCAACCAGGCCCTACCCTGGTATTTTAATGTTGTTCAATTTCAAGTACAACACCCCTTCTTCACACGGACAAAACCGCGCTAGGGTTAATTACGAAACTGTATCAAAACCAATAACCATATACAGCAATTGGGGAGAAGATGCCAACCAAGGATACGATTCAACTAGTACACAAACGAAGAATGCACCAACGAGAAATAGTCTTAAATCGGACGGGACTGTTTTTTTTTTATACTAAACTGCTTGGTCAGAACTAGTGGCAGAATTCTGAACCACCGAGCTTTTTTACGTAGAAATATATTCTCTAAACCGCGCAGAATTGGTTGTGAAAATGTAGGGTACCACGAGCGTGGACTTTCTATCCCACAGCCCTCTAAAAGCCAATAAAGGAACCATGGAACCAAAGATGCACCTCGTGACAAGTACCTCTTTTTCTGAAGCCATCGATGGATCTCCCTAGCGAACTAGATCACAACAAAGAAAGTGAGAGGAAATCAAATTGGTCCTAAATTTCTCGTTTATTACAGTTCTTTGCATCCTCCTGTCCTCTGTAATCTTCTCTTGCTCTCACGCTCACTCGCTTTAATTGTGCAGCAAATGCAAATAACATTACCACTCCTGCTGACGTCCTACACAGTTCAGGGCGAGTCCAAGCCTATCGTGTGGCAATTCTGGCATCTATGTCGCTGGGCCCGTCAAATAACTGCCAAACTGCATACGAGTCATTATGCATAGGATGTCATATCATTCGAGTTGGTGGATAAACTAAATCGTCCCTCGTGAGAACCATGGGAAGGATCGTAGAAACATAAACACCACTTTAGACTTAGGATGAACCAAAATGGCGGTTGCAGCCATTGCAAAATGGTACTAGGCAGGACAGCATCCTCTCTCTCTCTCTCTCTCTCAAAGCCGTTGCGAGAAGAAAAAATAAAAAAAGAGTAGCGGAGAGGAAGAGCGAGACCAGGAGTAAAAAACAAATGCAATTGGGAAAGGGTACATATTGTTGCAAGAACATATGAAAACACATTTCATATGCGTCCTTGCGTCTGCGGCCTTGAAGTGCTGGAAACACCGGTTCTCGTCAGATCCTCGAAGTTAAGCAGCATTGCGCTGGATTGATACTTGGGTGGGTGACCGCCTGGGAATCTGGCTGTTGCAGACATAGGGCCTTAGGGATTCGGGAGATGACCAGGAGTGGTTAACGCTCGTTAAACCCTTTGAAACCCTTTGAAAACACATTTGAGGCATTGTTATGCCCTAGGGCTGGCTCCAGTTAACTTTAAACGACAGAATGCTTACACGTGTACGAGCCCATTGTTACGAACCTCTGTACTGTGAAGAAGATAAATCATATCAAAAACCAAAACTGGTAAAAGTGACCGGGTTCGGCCCTTCAAAGGAATGATATCAACACAACAAAACATTCGCCAAGTTCATCGCACCACTTAATAGTTCGAAGGTTAAATGAAAACTAGAACATTGCTACTTTAGGTACAATGTTCAAGCTTCCATTTAATGTCCAAAGTATCATTCGGTGCGATTAAGTTGGCGAATGTTTTGGTGTGTTGATATCACTCCTTTGAAGGGCCGAACCATTCGGAACTTGACGGTCCCTTTTACCAGTTTTGTTTTTTGATATGATATCAGTCCTTTTGTTTAAATTGGGTATTAGACTCAACTACACTGCCGTGCAGATGTGTAATAAAATGCCACGTCAACAAGAATTGGTTTTCAACACTTTGCTACTACCTTTTGCCTAGAGGACGAACCATTGTCAACTTAGTCACGCCTTTATAAGTTTTTGGTTTGGTTTTAATTAAAACAGCCGATAATTGAAGCTAAACTATAAAACAAAACAGCTCTGCCTGAAGCGTGAGGAACGCAAAATTAACAGAACTTGGAGGAACCCATGCCTCTGCCGGGAGCTGGCGGGGTAGACTTGACGTCATTCCTTTCGAGAACATCATCATCTACTCTAAACTCGGCCAGGTATCAGCAGCTCCAAGTCTTTCCGTCTGCCATCCACTATCTGGTAAAATGTCCTATATTATTAATATTATTATTATAACCTCTAACTTCCATTCTTAATTAATGAAACTTCGGGGCATTTAATTGGTGTGGAAAAGTGGATAAAATTATTTAATGATTGGCATACTGTACTTTCTGTTGTTTTAAACAGATTTGCATATATTAAGACGTTAAACCGAAGTGTTTATTCTCTTGCGCGAACTATTAATACCAAATAACAGGTTTTGTGATACGCAAGCTGTTTGGCCGATGGTGCACTTTCGTTAATAATGTAACATAACATAAATTGGCTGATAACCAGAAGAAAACATCATACGGCCCAGCCGACGAAGAACTCTGCTAAAGAATGAAACCGACTATAGCTTTAAGATTGCACGTACCTCCGCAGTGACAAGTCAGACTGCCAAAGGATAAACGAGGATCCTTGAACGCCGACTTAATTGAATCTGAAGCAAAGCAGCCGTTTTCCCGTAGAGAATTTAGCAATAATTTTTTTCTCAACCCCCAATTGGGAGCCGTAACGAAATCAAGATTCAAGACACCAATTTACTTTCACTCTGATTTCAATTATTTCGTCATAAACAAGACGCGCCAACAGCACGACCATAATAATTAACCAGAGAACAGTGCTTCAGGGAAACAAGAAGACAATTTCCATTGTCGTTATTAGCTTTCTTCCTTCACATGCCGACCTTCGCCAAACAGCCTAGTCGAACTTGCAGAAGATTATTTGATAAATGGCACCACCCGGCAACTCCCTGCTTGTGAAACCAGTAGCTCTTGGCTGCAAGACAGGTCCTAAATTTAGATATTTAAAAAATTTAATGTAACGGTGTATAGGTTGATTAAGTTGTTGGGTCTACTTTTCTTATACAAAACCCAGTAATAATAATTGCTGCCGCAGGATAACAAATTAATACGGTTTTTGGGCACCATGATCTTTTTCTGATATTTTATTTTGATATTCTTTAATCTTTGAATGAATGAACTGGAAAAAAATGACAGGAATAAATGTACGATGATTTAACATTAAGTAAGAGATACAAAACGCAAATTGTTACATTGCACCCCTAAATAAAAACGCAAATTGTTACATTGCACCCCTAAATAAAAACGCAATTGTTACATTACATTGCACCCCTATATAAATAATTTCATTTTTATAACTACGAAACAAGCTTTGGTCTATCGCAGGTGGAGCGAATTATAATATATATTTTATCTACAATTATGTTATTTTTATGACCTTAGATTATGTTAATGTTTTTCAAAGTCCGGTAAGACATTCAGCCCGCACACCCTAATATTGGGAATTAATCATTTGGCCGGTTATATGCTTGTCATTTCTTTGCTAACTTGCAAACATTGAAAAAGAAATGAAGAGAAAAACCTGTAAAGACTAACACTGTAATGTTTTAAATGGATAAATGGGTTATCAGTTCGAATCCAGGTCACGCCACTCTGACGCAACGTAAGTGCATAAAGTTGGCTTACTGTACTACGTTACTTCTACTGTCTCAGTTCGCTGTTTGACTTCTGCTTTCCTTTATACTGCAGTGTATGGGTTAATTTACCCATCAATGATCTTTAACCATTAACTGAAAGACGTGATGTACGTACTTTGGTTGTCATTTTATGTAATTAGTCTTTTAGCTGTACAGTACAAGGCTTTATGATAAATTTCCATAAATAGAATTATACCTATTTGTTGTGTTCATGATGTAGAGGGTGTCCGTAAAATACTGTCCTATTTACAAACGTCTGCAAAAAAAAATAACAATGACAGAATAGTAATTCGGTTTCATCCATCGGAAAAGACAACTCAAAACGTTTTACTAAAAAAAATTAACACTGATACTCTACCACGTGAGCCCCAGTTCTTACACTGTACATCATGGTGGTTCAATACATCATGGTGTAACTAACACGTTTCGAAAATTATGGCATTATTTGAAAAATGGTGTTCATTGCAGAATAACGAGACATTTTAATTTGCCAACTATTTCATATGTTATAAATCTGAAAAATACTGGAGCCATAATAAATATAGTATTTTCAACATTTTAGGAGACACCATTTACCATTTCGCGGTGTAACAAACGATTTGTGTCCAGTGAAACCGTTTATATATTTAACTCATGTCTTTAAAAACAATAGATGGTCTATTCACATTACACAGGACGGAAGGGTTATATAAGTACGGATGCAACACTATTTACGTTGCCTTTCGGATTTAAATGTCAGACTGCCTGAGCGGGGAATTGAACCCATGACCTTTGAGACCAAATGCCAAGGTCCTACCGCTGAGTCGTACTGACACGGCCTCGTACTGGCTATTCGCACACAGTGTTAACGAATGTTTAGCAAAAGACAACAGATTTACCTAATACTATTCTTAAAGTACCACTGTTTACGAGTTGGAAACGTATCATTAACATTTTGTGACACACGTTATGAGAATTTGGACAGTTATGAGTACTTTTTTTAATCAGTAATTAACCGGGAGGAGCAATTGCACGTTAAGTTGCCAGAATGCTAAACTTAATTCTGGTGAAGTGCAACTTTTAAAGAACAATGGAACCTCAGCAACCTTCCGGTATTCATGAATAATTTACACTTTAATAAAAACCAAATTCGTTTTCCACGAACGTGTTTTGCAAGCGAACTTGCTCCCGTGTTGACTCAACGAATTACGTCTCGCCGTTACGGTAGTGATTTGTTCCCTTTTACATTTCTTTGCATAGCACAATTTATACGAACTGATTTTCTCCCAAGTTTTAACTTCAGCCCACAGGCATTGCTGCCATCGGCAGTCAAAGGGTGGTGGGGCAGTAGCTGAAATTTTTTTTTTGTGGTAGCAGAGTGTGGTGCCGCAGGTTAGATAAAGGTTCTTCAGTAAGCGGGCGGCGAAGTTGGCAACAAGCAAACGCTGGCCAGCTTCATTGGCAGGCTACGGGCCGCCGCTTACACGTTACCTCCTCACTCTCTACTCGTTGGCCCGGCCAGCCACGCTCCAGTCGTCACAGCCCCCGTCCAACGGACACGCTTCCTTGCAACGATAATTTATTTTATCCTTTCAACCCCTGGGGCATTTCAAAAGTTCGCAATGAAATTATGAGCGCCCTGCTGAGCAACGGTGCGCAGTCCGCCCAAATCCCCCGCAGTGGCCCTGATGAAATAAACCAATATTGGACACACGACCACATTACTGCATTGTGAGGTTAACCTCCGAAAAAGGGAAAGCACGAAGGGAATGAAAGAAAGAGGGAAGAAGAAGAAGAGAGGGGGAAAAAA
>JAHWFP010192108.1:132351-161087 GCA_023313725.1 Lithobius niger | reverse complement strand
TCATGCAGAAGTCGGAATAAAAGAAGTCGATTTCAAACATATGCACATTTATTTATGGCAGATATCACAAGTTACAGGTTAACTATTTAACGCTAAAACAACTTTCGGTTGGGTGCACAACTTACGGTTGGAACCAGTTAATAGTTTAACTCAATTTTCAGGCATTTTGCGATGAAACAAGTTAAGTTATGATTTTGAACAAAATCAAAAAAAATATTATATTAATTCTTCTTCCCTTTACGATTTTGGGTCGGGAAGAAAATTAATAAATTATCAAGGTTTTAGGAACCTGTGGACCTCACGCTAGCTTGTCCTCATTCATTGCGTAGGCTAAGAAGTGTTGGGCTTAAAAGCTAGAACCGATTATTAATCTTCTTGGGGACTAAATCATTTTAGGATCCCTTCCCCCTAAGTAAAATACTTCTTCAATGACGCTCAAATCCAAAAGTTTACAAAATACTTCTCAGTATTGTGAAATGCTAAAAGCGAATTTTCGACAGGCAGATTTGACCGAAACTAGGTGCGCTGTTTCAGTCCTCCTGTCATCATCAGGCTCTCCTCGTGCGAGTTCTATTTACATAACTGCCGCAGCCACATCAAAACAGAGTCACCTCGCGTTCACTATTCAAATCCGGCGGTCGTCGTAGCCTGCTGTACTTGGAGGGTAGTTCTCTTGTCGCTCGTTTTTCGTGCTTGTCTTGTGATTCGTGCCGTTTTTGATTTTCCTTTGCTTCATGCCATCTTTGAGTGTGTTGATCACCCAACTCCTGATCAACTCCTGGAAAAACAGTAGCTAAACAGAAAAACATTTAAAAGCAGGCTAATCTGTTACAGACCAGTAACGAAATCCTTCCTACCCACGAGGGGGTGGGTTGGGGGGGGGGCTTTCTCTTGAATGCTAAATTACGATCTTCCTTACACTCACAGCATTATTATAGCAAACACGAAGCTTGCTCATGCTAGCTTTCTTGTAGTCAGTCCATAAGCTGCACGTGTAAAGACTTGGCATGGTAGGCTTTCAGCACGTGGTTCTTCACAAATCTGTCACAAGTGTCAAACTTAGCTCTAAGTTTGCCAGCAATGCTGAATGCATGACACTGTCGGTGAATGTCTACATCATCATGCAGATCCCCACTGATGGTGTGCCCCAGGTACCTGGCACTTTGAAACTTCACCTGCGTGCCAGCAAGGAAGATTTTTGGTGGGGTAAAGTTCTTCCAACCACGACCTTTGGGAACAACCACCACACAAACCCATTTTTCAGGGTTAAAACACAAAGCCAGCTGAGCCCAACCCTCTCAATGTGAATCCAGTAGAAGTCGCCACTTGGCCAGTAGACCTGACAGAGCACTTGCCATTTTTCGTAACTTCTGCTCGCCAAATACCAAATACATTTTGCACGATGCATGGTTTTTCTAATTTATGCATTTACGAAATTGTAAAATGTTCTTTAACCCCAGTATTAACTGAAAAAAAAAGCAGTTATGTAGCCTTCGTAAATCTGAGCATAATGCCACAAATCCTTCGTCTCTAACTTACACGGTTCCCGAGATATCACTCTTTGAGTGTTGTTCTCTATTGCTAGTCGCCATGGCGAGTAAGGCTAAATTCCAAGTCGCCAATTGCAGATTTCCATTCGCCAAATGATGAGTGGCGACCGACATTGGAGAGGGAAGTAACTATTGAAGGGTTTTGGCAGAGGGCACAGAATAGCAAGATCATTGGCATAACAAATATTGTTCACACCGACACCCCCGACTTGACGGCCAATGCTTTTCCTCAGTAAGAGAAGAGACTGACTAAAAGAATCCATGTAACTCCGAATAAACCAGGTGAAAGGATACTACCTTGTCTAACGCCATTGCAAACTTGAAACTCTGAAGAAACACAGACATTCCAACAAACGGACATATCTTGCCCAGCGTACCAATTATTTGCCAGCAGCCAAAGGGCCCACTCCGGAACCCCCCTGTCCAGTCGCTTACCAAACAAGACCCACCAATTAACTAGGTCATATGCCTTGCTAGTGTCCAGGAAACACACAAAAAAAGGGCTCTCTTGAGAGCGATAGTGGCGGTTCGTTTCCTTAAGCACATAAATAGCCTGTTCGGTGCTGTGCTTTCATTTGAAGCCAAACTGGTTTTCAGAAGTCTTCAAGAAATGTTCAAGTCTGATCATAAGGAGTTTCTCCAGAACCAGGAAGAGAAGGCCAAAATCTTTCGTCGGAGTGCCTGAGGATGTGGCAGCCAGCCACCGAAAATTAGCTGGACATTAAAAAGTATCCTCGTTGTGAAAATGAGTGGAAATTTTCTACATAATTCCATTAATTATGACTCGGAATTATAACCAGGAAGAGAATGCTCGCCAACGCAATGGGCCTGTAGTTGTTGCTGTCAGTTAAGTTTCCAGTCCTGTCTGCAAACTTAATTTTGCAAAGACTGAATATAACGACTTATGATTCTTATGAAGTATGAGTGATGAGGGACTTCTGAAGAAGGTGAACGTGTGAAAATTTCACCGAAAACTCTAAACAGATAAAAGCTTGAACTATGTTTTTGCCCATTTGTGGTGAAGTGTTACTCTTTTTTCTATTGTTATTACCACTGTAAAAGACTACCGACGATTTCCGACATGGTTGCAATGTAGTTATTTTATAACAATTAGGCAACCCAATGTTGTCAATACCAGCCAAAATCCAATATGGCTAGAATCTATCCAGGGCAAAAACGTGAGCGTGGCCTCCGGTAGTTGTTGGGTTGGTCTCCCATTTTCGTCTCGGCAACACATTGAGCTCGCCACGCATTAGATAGCTAATTCCAGGGTATGAGTGAGGGTCCCTGGATATTCATCAGCACAGCCTTCTCTCGGTTGTGGTGTTGAGTAGCCAGGGATTCAAGGCGGCTTAGATGAATATCACTTCTAGAATTGGAGATTAGAAGCGTTTTTGTTTCTTTCCAATTTATCTTGTGTTGCATCTCCATGTGGTGGACTGCAGTGCTGTTCGTTCGTACTTTATTCCTAGTATCGGCCATGTGCTGTTTGACTCTATTTCGAACTCCTTTTCTTGTTTCACCCACATAGACTCTTGTTATACTCACGTATGAGGAGGAAAAAGATGGCAGGTTACCGTTTATGGACGTGATTCTGGAGAGGAAAAAAGATGGAAAGATTTGGTACCAACCGTATCAAAAACCAACAACATCGGGAAGAGGAATCCCCTACAAATCGGGACACCCTGCGGTACAACTGAAAGCGATAGCAGAGAACAAGTTTGATAGAGTGATGCAGAATACTATGGATCACAGAACAGAATACCACTTTGAACTGGCGAAAGGAAGATTCATAAATTTAGGGTATCTACCATGAAGCCTGAACGGAATGATAAGAAAATCTGTAAGAATGGACACAGAAAGAAGGGAGAAAAAGAAGAAAGAAAAAGATGGGGCCAGCAAAAATGTGAGTGAGGCAGACAAAAGGAAAGAAGAACAAAAACCAAGAATTGCCCTGACCTACATTCAGGGTAGTACTGATGAGGTGCAAAGATTGCTAAAGAAAAATGGGTTCGTCTCCTACGTCAAAAACAGTACGGGACGGGCCTCAAGGAAATCCTGGAAAAACAGAGGAAGAAAGTAGAAACTGGTTGAAGGAAGAAAGCTGAGGACCAAGAAGCTGACAAATTCATACTGAAGAGTATACAAAATACTAACGAAGGGGTGTACCGCGTCCCATGTGGGGACTGCGATGCTGCCTATGTGGGTGAAACAAGAAAAGGAGATGAAGACTGTGCTGATGAATATCCAGGGACCCTCAAACCCTGGAATTAGCTATCTAATGTGTGGCGAACTCAATGTGTTGCTGAGACGAAAATGGGAGACCAACCCAACAACTACCGGAGGCCACGCTCACGCTTTAAATTTTCTAGCAAACGAACAATTGGTGCACGATGTTTTGAGTTCAAGTTGACTAGGTTGAAGAAGACGATTGCCTGTGAATTTCCATCTCCAGGGACGCAGATCGTCGAAAATTTGCAAAGATAAGTAGTGTGATATCTTGACTTTGCGTGTTTTTAGTGATTTCTTCAACACATACAGGGTGTCCCATAACTATACTGACAAATGTTGGGTGGTTATAGAAGGCACAGAATGAGCAACTATCCCCCTGCCCAATGTGCCCCCACCCCAAATGTACCGCTCGTGTTTGATATGGATCCGAGTTTGCATCATTACAAAACACGTACAATGTTGTGAATGTATATTTATTCTCTTCCGTACAACGAGGTACATAATTATGGGGTTTGGGAGAGACAAATAAAAAAATAACCAAATCAAAAACAATACAATCAAGGTGGACCTCGGTCCAAATCGCTGACAGCCTGCAACACCGCGATGCCCTGTATATGGTCATGGGCCCATTGCCTCAACAGACGCAAGTCATGGGGGGGTACGGATCTTGCATATCGTCCCAAGCGCATTAGCCCCTCTCCAACAACTGCACCAAGACCTTGTCCCCAGTCATCAGTTCCCCCCTGCAAGCAATAATAAGGGCATTGTTAGAGTTCTGTATATTACTCCACCCCACAGCGTAGGCTGTTGTAAAAGCATGGCAAGTTCCAGAGTGAGAAGACTACTGTCTCTGCAAGCTTGATAATTGTGAGTACCGTAAATCTTGTATTAAAATTCCAGTTGAAGCTAAAGCCCACCCCCTAAAATGCTGTAGAGAAAAATTGCTATAAGTTATACCATGTGAATAAAGATAGTACTGCTTGCTATGTTTACTGGCCCCTTCTCCCTTCCTTCCTTCAAAAGCTTCAATTTTCTGTAATAGATGTCCAGAAAGGTTAGAAAATTGATAATGCTCGATTTAAAGCCCCCCCCCCCCCCTCCCATTTTTGCCAAATTAACTGCATAAGCCCATGGGCGTTTAATCCACAATTCACGGTATACCGAGACATCAGTTGATCCTTTTTATGGCCCTGTTATATACCAATGACAGTTCGTTCATTGTCGCCCTAGAATTGCTGCAGCAGGTTGCAAGATCGTATGTCAGCGTCATAGCTCTAGTCCTCAGCAGATACAGCTTCATTTCCTCAGGAGAGGAGGCAAAGGTGTGCACGATTGCATTGGTCTTCTTGCACACCTCAGCCCTAACTTTTCGCACATGCAAATCGTCCGACAGATGTCCACTCAGTTCTACACCCAGATATGTTACCGTAATGACCCAAGTGAGTTTTGTTCCATTCAGATGTAGAGGTTCGTCAATCTCAAGAGTCTTCCCCCAAAATAACTCCGACCGATTTCAGGACGTTAAATGAAAGGCCTTTCATCTCCGTCCTGTAGCACAGCCTGTCCAGAATGTGAACCAAGTTATGCTGCGATTTCTTTTCCGTCCTGAAAAAAATCGCTGTATACTGTTCATTTGTGGGTATGGGTCTATTAGCAATAGTTGCTTGTTTCCATATCCTCTATAACCACCCAATGTTAGTCAGTGTGTTTATGGGACACCCTGTCGACACGTCACAATGTACACAGGGCTCGAGCCGCCCGATGACGTATATGTATGTCATGCTCATGTTTTGATGGTTGCTGCTGGTTACTCTGAGCCAGTGATGGAGAGTGTAGGTTTTTTACCTCTCTTGTTTGATTTTATTATCCCAAAGCGCTTGCATTACATAAATATTCTGTCTTTGGGCAGTGTCGGAAGTTTATCACGGCATAGATAAAGCATCAGTAGGCCCTAGCCATGTTTATTTTGGTTGCTCGCTAAACACATTCCAATTTAATTGAGCGGAGTTGTGAAATTGAATAAAATTTGTGTGCTGCTACTTCCTGTTTACTTTTTGCTGATACTTCTAAAACCCCATCCATTTAAAGTGCCAGATGCTACAAATGTTTAAATAGCACAAGTGGAATGGAAATTGGGGCCTTGTGCTTTTGGAATCCAAGGTTGGGAAACAAAAGATGTGAAATGGATAATAAATTCTTTTCTTGTTAAAATGAGATCTTTGCAGCAGTTCGGATCCCTGTGTCCGAAGGTGCCGATTTTAATAGCGGACACAAACTTTTACCTTTTTTTTTGCCAATTTTGTAAATATTAAGATCTAATATTATAAAATTGGTTTACTGTCGCAGTATATCATCCACAAGGTATTGGCCATGGCCCTAATGCACTTCCTAGTGTTGATGTTCTTGTGTCGTGGTTTTGAGGGTTCAGTCATCTTGTAATATTGTAGGTTTGGTTAAGTTAGGTCACGTGCTTGGACTCTGGCAGGAGATATGGTGAAGTGAAGAAGCATCTTTGGTCTACAGCAAAACCCCGCTTGTGAATAAAAAAAAAACATTTAAGTACCACTCAAATTTGTATGCTTATGTCTAGTTATTTTTTTTCTAGCTTGGATGCAGAGATCTGAATCTTCACGATGCTTCTACGAAGTCGTTTCCGTTTACACACATGTAAAATCATCATTGCCACATCTTTAGTATGGTTTTTACTCGACGTAGTTATAATTATGTATTACACCGACTGCATTTCAAACTGGTCTTGCAACAATCAGCAGAATGGTCCCAAACACATGGAAAACCCAAGACAATTGACGTTTAGTCGGATAAGCCATTCTGACTCAAAATCTGTATACCCAGATCACCAAATATTTTCATGGGAATCCGCAGGTAGGCGCAGTTATAACAGAATTGTATGTGGTGTTGGTTTTCTTTATTTTGAAAATATGTATCGTATCAAAAACCAAAACTGGTAAAAGGGGCCGCCAAGTTCCGAATGGTTCGGCCCTTCAAAGGAGTGATATCAACGCACCAAAACATTCACCAACTTAATCGCACCGAATAATACTTTGGACGTTACGCGTACTGTCGTTTCACCTATCGTAAGTACGAACGAACGCAAAACCCGAATAATTCAACAGTTAGTAAAAAAAAAAAAATGGCCTTATACTGTAGAATGTTATACAAACACATTGTGTACAAGTGTCCCGCACGATAGGCTCTGTGAAATTAGTTCCCACAAGACTCTCATCCTGCCTGGTGAAACTGGAGCCATGGCACCTGACCTAAACTAACGTAGGATAGCAAACCCCAAAATAAATAAACGTAAAAAAATAATCTATTATACGGTACCCAAAAGGTGTGGCGCATTGCACTGTTTTATTATGTTTATTTCTTGTGGTCGTGTTGTTAGGTTAAGTTAGCTTAGGCTAGATCAGATGCCTTGGCTCCAATTTCGCCAGGCAGGGAGGGGATACGGGAAATTCGAAAGTGCTACAGGCACTGAAATACCTTTTGCAACATTTTCATAGGTTAGATTGAATGTAGAACACCGTTTATCACGAGGAGAAAAACCAAAAAATAAATGCCTTTGCACATTTTCTCGCGTCTGAACTAATATTGCAAAACTGAGCCATACAGGAAAACCAACCGAGAGACATGTACCTTTAAAATCCAATGGTTCTTGCCACTTTTTTATGTTAAAATGGCTGAATCAGTAACAGCACTTCTTGACAAGTAATAACTGACGTAGAGGCAGTTTTACAGGGCGAGGGGGACGGGGTGGAACAATCGCAACTCCCCGACTGTTTGGTTAGCCAGCAATATATACGGTCATCAAAATTAAATAACTTTTCTATATACGCCTGTAGCTTTTGCAGCATTAGCCTAGATTGGTTTGGGTGAATGTAGCAAAACCGTCGGCTAACATTTTGGGGGAAGAAATTGGGGGGGGGGGCCACTATCATGCCTTTTTTTTTATTATTTTCGCTGCTGCTTGATTTACACAATAAATCGTATTCTTTTTACTAGTAATTTTTGCGAATGTTTCAGAGCAGAATTTAGTCCAATTATGTTTGATGCTATCAGAGGCTGTACACTTTTGCGACCTTGAGGCTGCCGCTGACTTTTTTCTCCCCCCCCCCCCCCCCAATTTTCAAGTTTTTTCCTTCTTTTTTAGAGAAAGTGTTACTTTCTTTTTTTGTTGTTGTTGTTGCTAATTTACCCATAGACCTTATAGTTTGTTTTACCTATTTGGGAATGTGCGGGTGCAAGCAAACAACGCTTAGTAAGGAGAATACCCCACCCCCCTTCCTCCACTTTTAACTTTTAAAGATTACACCCAGGATCCTTGCATATAAGGATGCACAAAACTTTTTTCTGATTAAACTTTTTATTGCGCTCTGACTATCATTTTGGTCCTAAAATACTGGTATGTTTATAGCTGTTTTATTCAATGCATTTTTTATTTGGGTAATAACCTTTATTTTACTAATAATAAACAAGCAATAAAATTCTCTTTACGACATTTGGTGATCCAGAGAAGGACCTTTTTAGGGTGTAGTCCTAAAAAGGACTGAGCATTACGTGTAACGAATACTGAACAATGAGGCAGTGGTTTGTTTTTTGGAGGTTTCATTTCTCGAGTCAAGGGAAAAATGGCGAATGTATGAAAACCTTTTTAGTCAGTTTCTTCATCGCTCTCGCTCTCTACCGTCGAAATGATGAGCAGTTCCACTCGTTCCTCGACCAAGTGATCGGATTCCCAGTGATACTTCTTTTTCAATTTCCACGACGCGGTCACAGCTTTTTTCCAATTGTTAGGAGAAACTGCTTGAATCGTGGCTGTAGTAAGTTTCTCCATTTCGGCCAGTGTAAATTATTTATGTTTACGTACGTCTCCCTTCACCTGTGCCCAAATGAGTTCGATAGGGTCGTGGTCGCAGTGGTAGGCTGGCAATCATAACGCATGTTGGCCATGTGCTGGTAATCACCCGTTTTTGTTTTGGAGCGAAATAACATCTTGGCATTCGGTACGAATCCTGTGCTGCTGACGGCATGACACAAAATAAGCCTCTTTCCTTTTCCTGTTGGAATCAAGCGTCCACGAATTTTTAAATCATCATTATGACATTGTTTCTCTCTACCATGGTGTGCATTTACCCACGTTTCATTAAGATAAATAAGCGGCCTCCCTGCTGCCCGCACCTCTCTTATTTTCCATAAATAACAATGACGATGCGAAACAATATCGGGCCGTTCAATATAAAATTTACGTGCGTCGAACTTGCGATACTTCGTTTTTAACTTACCGCGGAGAAAACAACGGAGAGATGTTTTATTGTCTGCAAATCCGGTCCTCGCAACAAGTTTGGAATGAATCGAATCCATGGTAGGATAATCGCATGCTTGGTGAATTTCATTTACAGTAGCTCTGACAAGACAACTCGAACTTGTCCAAGTCGGTGATCGGCGCGGGGTGGGACCGTTTCCATCCCGGCGAGGTGAACGAAGGACCGGCGGCAGCTTCCATGACGGGGTCGATCGTTGAACAGCCTAACTTGCCAGCGTCGGCAATTCTATGCACTGTTTTAACCGACACATTTTAGCTGATGCAGTGCTACTCAATAAATCCCAAATAGAAATAGATCCCCCTTGACTCTTGAAATACTGAAAAACGTTCCAAATAACACCCCTAGCTTGACTGTGGAGAGTTTACTCTTTCTTGTTGACACGAACTTGATCGGAAAGCGACGCCATTGTTGTTGGTCTAATAGCGTTGCCACGACGACGCAGATATATAGTATAAAGGCAAGGCGCACTTTTTTCCATGACAGATTAGTAGTCATAAAATGACCATATAAGGAAAGTCTTCTTTCCTGGCGGATAGTATAGTGTGTGTCTAGGCACGCACGTCAGTATACACGTTCTCATTGTCCGAACTTTGACCGTCCTTTGAGAGACGATGCCGACAATGCTAACAATGGTTATAACAATATTTTCGTACTTACGCCCCCTCCCACGCCATCCCCGTTACGCCCCCAGGCTGCAAACCATAAAAAGTACGCAGTTCGTATTGTACTGTACCCATTCGTCCAATTTCATAGCTGGAAGCCTTCCCGTTATCTCGGTAGCATTGAATAATCACCCTATGGGATTTAACATGGGGATAAGCGGACTAGCTAGCTAGTAACACATTTTCAACGTTATTGAGTGTCAGATTTTGCATTGAAAGCAGCTTAGCTGCCATTCCTAAACGAGTTAATTTTTGTCAGGTGGATCATTGCTCTCGATTTCAACACGATTTAAAGCTTTTGTGCCGCATTATTATTTTTTCCTAAGTACCTGAAATGTGCCCAACTATACTTCAGCATATAAGACACTGACGCTATGGCGTCGCGCTACAATGGTTTACAGCCTCGACAATTGAATTGATGTGATGTTTGTTGCCTAACTTGGCGCGACTCACTAGCGTGTGTCTAGATTTTGCCAGTTAGTACTTTAATTCTTTAAAGGTCAAAAAGCTTCTACCATCCATGATCGCATAATTTCATGAAGAAGACACACAGTCTTGCTAAATTTTAACAGTTGCACTACTGTATTAAAAGGTCTTTTGCACAATGTGTGCAAAAGACCAGGCTACATTATTTCCTTTTAACTATTCCAATTAAAATGAATATATTCGCAAACACTGATAATTTGGTAATGTTATTTGGGTTGTCAGTCATAATAACTTAGTTCCACAATTGCAAAAACCAAAACCTCCAGGTTTTACTCTAAACTGGTGAATTTTCTGCAGATAATACAACTGTCTTTTTCAGGCAAACAGTCAAGAAACTTGTACTGGTTCTTACTTAACGGGTTTTTTTTTTATTCAAAAGAAAAAATGGTTGAGTGTGGAAGTGAGTGTGAGAGAGCCAGTAAAAGTCCCTTGACTGTTTTCCCTGAAGAAGACAGCTTGTATCAGCTGCCAGAGTCTATAAAAAATATTCGTTCATGCATCATCGTTCACTTCATGGTGCAGGGCCGTAGAAGGCCGGAGTTCCCGTTGGCGAAAGATGGATGGCTCCTTTGGCGAGCAGTAGCAGAACTTCTGACTCCAGCGGCCGGTCCGTGGGAACGTTGTGAAGCCAGGTTGGTGGACCCATTGAGAGATGCAGATGCTGGCCTGGTCTTCCATCTCTTCTGTTTCATGTCAGGAGGACACCTACCACTTTAAGGTGATCCCATTTGGATTCAGCACGGCACGGCGCCTCACGTACCTCGGCTCTTTGGCCAGTCCTTGGCTTCCTTCACTGTCATCACATTCGCTCCTACCCCATTGTAGACGACTGGTTGCTCCACAACGCCTGCC
The DNA here is from genome assembly GCA_023313725.1 of Lithobius niger. Lineage (NCBI taxonomy): Eukaryota > Metazoa > Arthropoda > Chilopoda > Lithobiomorpha > Lithobiidae > Lithobius > Lithobius niger. Next base: position 149,960 of record JAHWFP010192108.1, on the reverse strand, counting down.
CACAGAATCTGTGCTTGGACGTTCGGTTCTGCCCGTCCCTCTTCGCCAGGGCATCAGTGCTTCAAAATCATGGTTCCTACTGGCAGACATTTATATTTGTGGGAGCGAAGGTCCACTTCATGTTACATCCATCGGCAGAGCGGACCAAGGAACTACCCTTGTCCTTGCCTTTTCTTCAGCAACGAGCATCAACCTCCCCTTACCATCGCGTGTCTTTGGGTTGCCTGGAAGAACCTGACCCATGCACTGGTTCCGGAAAGACGAGTGGTTCCTGCGTGTCTCGTAGAACAACGAGTTTTCTCTGCCCAACCTACCCTGGACATCTCTGCAGTCTTGTTACCTGAATACAACCTAGTAGTGGGGGTGCCATTTCAGCCCACCTTCCCTTATTTTCTGCTATTCAGACTCCTCAACGTCTGGCTTGGGTGCTCATCCGGATGTCCACACAGCCTCAGAGATATGTTCGAGAGGATAGAGGTATCTTCATACACTCTAGAACTAAGGTCCATTGTCTGCATGCTGAAGATCTGGTTGTCGCTCATTAAGGGAAAAACTGGTTGCCAAGACAGACGACACCTCGCCAGTGGCATGTGTTACCAAGAGGGGGTGCAACCTACTCTCGTACTTTGATGGAGGTTTCCAGATTGTTTGACCTGTGCCAGCTGTTTCAAGTGATGCTGCTACCGAGCCACATCACGAGGAATCAGAATGTACTGGCCAACAAACTGTCGCTTACAGGCAAGATCCTGACGAAGGAGTGTCAGCTTTGCCCCCCATCCCAATGGATTTGCCACACGTTCTTCCGAATGTGGAGAACACTGGGTGGCCCTTCGCTACCTACTCCAACAGACAACTCGAAAGCTTCTCCCGTTCGTGGATCCTCAAACGTGGCGACGTTCAGCCTGAGGATGTCATGGGCTGTGGTATTTGCCTACGCCTTTCCACCAATTTCCATTCTGCAGAAGGTGCTAAACAATATACGCTCCTCCCGGGGGGGTCCCTCATCCTGGTAGCCTCACACTTATGCCAATGGCACCTTCCTTCGTGGACCTACATGACTTAAAAAGGAGGACCTGATATCCTCACTCAATATCGGGGCCAGATGCTCCATCCTAACCCTGCCCTTCTTTATCTTCACGCGTGGAGACTGAAGCAAAACTTACTGAACGCTTACATACGTGCAAAAATCTACCGTATCCTAGGGGTTCTAGGATACCTGACAAATATAACGCCGACAATTTTACTACAGATAATTTTATATTCTCGATACCAGACAGTTTGGTAGGTGTACGAGGTAAAATGGCGACGATGGTTTGCATGATAACGAGAGACTGGGTTGATCCCTCCGTCTATACCTGGGCATGTTTCCTCGAACATCTTTCAGATCGGTCTTTTCCCCCAATTTCCATTAATGGATATCGCCCTTAATAAACTCTTGTGTTATCCTGCATCAGGAAAACGAAACCGATCCACAGTGTGGTAATACCTAAGCTGGTTTAGGCCTTCAACAACCTACAACCCCAAGTTCACCTGTTCCCTGCTGGGAACCTTTCCCTGGTCCTTGTCAGCCTATCCGCGATTATGAATCGTTGTGAGGGCCTCTGTGTCACACTTTGCACAGAAGACTGTATTCCTGGTAGCCTTGGCCACGGCGGCCTATCTACGTGAACTTGCAGATGTCACCAGGGATCATGGCCACCTTCACTTCGCGAAGGGCTGGATGAGTATCATCCTTGTATTCCCACCTAAATTCCATGCAAAGAACCAAAGGCCAGACAAGCCCCCTTGTCTGGTAGTAATCATAGCTCTCGGCCCGGTGGTGGAGCCCACGAGTGGGAAACGAGTGAAATGTCTGATTCGCATCTTGAGGTTTTACCTGGAGACTACAAAAACTGCCTCGCCTGTGCTGTATTATCCAGGAAGGTGCCTCTTCAGATGCCCTTTTTCCTCAGTGTTGAGAAAGACTGCAACATCTACAACGATCTCTATCCCCCTGGTGTCCTGGATCTGCAAAGTGATCAACATACTTGTGACATCGCCCCGAATCATGTGGGATATCTTAACAAGCACAAAACAGGACTAGTTTCAGCACAGCAAGCTGGATCAGCCAGTGGATATCTTCCTCCTCCCCCACCCCTCAATACAAGCACACAAACTTAACATTTTGGCGTCCTACTGGGCGTCATACTCTTCATCCCGCAACACATGCAGGAACAATAGAAAGTAATTGTTGCCTTGGTTTTAGTTAGGCTTGGCTGCCACCTGTAATGCGACATGGGCTCGAACCTTTTCAGCCTGGATCTTGGCTGCTCATGTATCTCTGAAAGGAGTAATTTCTTGAAAAGGAGCCATTTACGTATATACGTTCATCAGCAAGCTCGTATGGAAGTTTTTCATCAGTTTGTTACGTATGACACACCCCTTCATTTGTGACATACATTCCTGTTACACCCTGTATATTTATTGAATTTACTAAGTCAAACAGTTTTTTTTCCCCGTTCCTTATCAAAAAGAATATTGTTTACTTTTTTAATACAGCAAAATGGCTTTGTTTACTTTGAGAGTCAGAGAATTCACTGGTATCTTGTTTACATTATTTATAGGGTAGAGACAAATCCAGTTTTAGTTATTGCCGGTAAGAGATTGCCTTACTGTATTTCTTTTGTAGTGGAACTGAAGAACCCTTCTCATTGGCCAGGAGAAAATGGGAAACCAGTTAACATTCCAAAGCACCAAGAAAAGATCATGAAAGAAAAGTTTAAGTTGAATCAATTTAACTTATTAGTTAGTGATATGGTAGCACTAAATCGATCTTTACCTGACGTGCGTATGGAAGGGTAAGTACTTGTGATATTTTTATATTATATTGGTTATTTAAATGATTGATTAAAGGCTAGAATCTGGCCTATTCTGGCATTGTGAATGAAATCTCTGGATCCTCTGTCATGCTGATCTCGGTTTGAATCCCCGGATATGCCTTACTATACATCTTTCTCCTTCAAAAACTTTTAGTAAAGTTTGAAATTAAGCCGGTTCATCTACCTATACGAGCATTAGTTTGTTTATGATGACATAAGGCGGCAGAAAATTAATTTCAAAAAATGGTGTGCATATAATGTACTTGAATAGTTAATGTTAATTGGTGGCTGATAGTGCAGTTTTTTTGTAGCCAATTTGCCGAATTTAGATTTGGCAATCTTAAACAGCAAGTAAGGTGCAAATGGTGTCTGTTTTTACCTACTTCTTTACTTTAAACATGATAGAGGGTTGGTCTAGCTAGTTCATGTATTGAAGGAAATGGTTTAAAATGTACATCAGAGAAAAGATTTTGTGCAAATTTATGAAGGTGTACATGTATTTTTCAATTCTTTGACAGATGACAATGAAATACGCAAGTTCCAAGTTGGACTTTAAGGACGAGTGCCTCTTGTGTTGGTTATCTTGAGGGCGAAAATCAATACGCCAAAACGTAGTTTCTCACTTTTACTGAATAGGCGAAAAATCAAAGAGCACCGGGCGGAAATCAATACACTCTTACTCCCAAACGCCCATACGCCATTTCTTTCACGGTATGGACGGAAATTAAAAGAAATAGGTGGAATTGCTCAATGTTTCATGAATGTTGTTACATCAATGTGGTGATGACCGTAATAAAACAAACGCAGTAAATTAACAAATATGTAATGTGGACAGCAAGGGGTAAAACTGAATAATCTTTGGGCAAACGGAGACGCTTGAGCCGCAGCCTAAGAGAGAGCAGAACTGTCGCAACTAAAGAGAATTTAAGGCGGCATGCATCCAGATGCTCAAACTCCACTTAAAAACCCTCCGACTGTGGCAAGGTCGCAAGGAAGGTTACGAGTGAAACTATTAAGGGAAGTAATTAAAAGACCCTATTTCTGAGTTGGATAAATCGTTATTTTAACTTTAGAAAGATTGTGAACTGCTGTGTAAGGTACTAACTCAACGTTGCGAAGGATTTTATGGGTTACGTTTGAGTCTCAAAACATTGCCACAAATTATTCGACGTCACTTGAATTACAGATTTTCACATGATTTTCCCTATCCTGTTGACGTTCAGGGTTGCATACATATTTTTCACCCTCCGAATGTTTTGACAAACGACTAACTTAGAGGCCTGAATAAAAATCATTTCAACTGCATCCTGTATTTCCATGCGCAGGTATGCACAATGTCAATCACATGACTTCTTGTTTTTTAAGCCCATCGTTAGATTTTTGACTCAGGCAAACATACCACAGTCAAAATAGTCTCCTCTCCCCCCCCCCCATGTCCCGCGGCTGAGCTAGTGGACATTTCCACTCTTTCACTCTAATGTGGTAAATCCAGCTATGAGCTGGGCCGCACAACTCACACGATGGCCAGGCCTATTTTTGCAGGTTAGAATTAGGTTCTTATGCGCGGAAATAGAGAAAATTGACAAATTTGTCAATGAAAATGGAATTCACAGTAATGGCAGTTATAATGATTTTACATGAATGAAAGTTCGTGATGAAAGGGTTGACTGGAGCTTTGTATTTTTGGAGGCTCGTACTTGTTCAACGAACTGCTTCAGGTGGGAGCTCATGCGTTCGTGATGAAGGTTTTATCTACTCTTTTCAAGGGCGATTCCTGCCCGATTCCGAAGGATTTCTCGAATTCTGTGAAGTTTCACACTATGTATGAAAAACAGTGGTATGATGCCAGACTCGGGCACCATCTCTAACCACTGTCTCTGTCTGCTTTACGACATGCTTTTTTCGCGGCACTCGTCCTTCAAGTCCAACTTGGAACAGGTCTCGGCTAGCTTCCCACCATGGCTAAAATCGGACATTCATCCTTGCTTTGCAATGCTGCACACGCCATACCCCATGTGACATTGACTTTTATGTAAAGGGATTTCCTTTCAGGGTGTGTAGGGCCACAATGTTAATTAGAGTAACTCGCTCTTCCACAAGTGTTTCTTCACGGAGGTTTTCTTTACGTATCATGGTTCCTTGACAGTGATAAATATTATCACGATTATTCCTCTTTCTTACCCTCATTCTTCAGAATGAAAATTGGAGCTGGGTTCGCTTAAACGTAGACGCCATTGTCGTCAGACGCACTTTAGGTGGATAGAATATTTACGTCACCCAATCTCCTTCCCACTTTCGGTTGGTGAAGGATAGTACAACGGAATGTTCCGAATGTTACTGAGGCTTAATCGCACCTTCACCATCTAGAATTTTCAGGCGAAAATTTGTCCATCTCCCACCTTTTGCCTACTTATGTGGTGTAGGTAGGATGCCCTAGCATAATGAGGGTTAAGGTGCTTCACTTTGAAAGGACGTTATCGGGCTGTTAGGTCCCTACGTGGGTCCTCCGTTCAAGCCCAACCATTTCTCTTTCAATAGGAGGCGTACTTACGATTTGTCGACGGATGGGCGATTTGCCACAATCCCTTTTCCCTTTCATCTTTAGTTTCAATAAGGGGACTCACCGACCTTCTCGTACGGTTACCCCCCCCCCCCCCCCAAAGGGAACTGTTGTTTTATAGTTTGGTGACATTCTGTTCACTTCTTCAGGGGATCGAACTCTTCAGGCCGACGGGGACGCCTTCACGTGTGACTTCTTCCGCAAAACAGAACACCTTTCGGTGATACGGAATTGTAGAAGGGGAACGGTTTTTTGTTTCCCTTGTGAAATGTTTTGTAGCGCTGTAATTTATCTGAACATACTTGTTCGTCTACAACTTGTTTCGTCGCAACGAGGTGCTGAACGTTCTGTTGACCTTCTTCGTACCAACGTTGCGTAACGCCGTGAATCCCGTTGCTGCCTCATATCTGCCTCTCCGCTCACGGTGAACCTTGGAGTGGTTTGCTCGCCGCATCAGTCGGTGACGCTATATAAGGTGCAATGTGGAACATCTGGCCCTTTCAAAGGAGAGTCAAGTGTTCTAGAAGTACGCTACGGAAAGGCTTTCTGTTGATGCAAACACTGACCTTTTCAACGACATGGAAAGGTAGGTCTAGCCGGGGACTTCGTCAGTCAGGATGATATAACGGAATAAAGGTCATATTGAAACAGAGAGGGCGCCTTGGGGCCCCCTTTTCTATGTTTCGTGTTAATGAATGAGCAGTGAATCTATTCGGGTTCCACGACATCCGCTCCCACTCCCCTAACTATAAGGGGTGTGAGACTGGAATCGTGCTTCTCTGCACGTCACGTCCGGAAACACCTCTAAATGATGATGTGGCTGCTTGTTCATGGAACAACACAATACATTCATCCCACACTACCTGCGCGTTGTCAGTGCGTTGTGAGGTGAAAGGACGTCACGAGAACATTTTGCTGCAGGCTGTCGAATCGGACATTTTTGATTCTGCCTTTTACTAATGACTCTCACTGAAAGAGAGCTGCACAGTGATGAATTTAATAAGTATGAAGACCAAAGTTGTTGTTAAAGAGTACCCACACACAGGAGAAAATGACACTGTAAGAAGCTTCGCCAAGTGCAAGTGGTACAAACTGGGATGGCTCCACATTTGTACAATTATGTGGCACTTAACAGTGAACAGATAATCTGGCACAGTGAAGTTGTAACACTCTTACTGTAAAGTAGTGAAGAGATCATAAAGAAGAAGGCACCAGCAAGTTAAGGTGGGAAATTTTCTTAAATTAACCCTTTCCTTCACAGATACACTTTTATACGCTTCTCCATTAATCTCACTCGTACTCATTTTTATGCGTTTGGTATCTCGCATGTCAAATTACTGAAACATAATCATTAAGCAGTTAGGTTACATTTTTGAAGGCATGGTATTGAAGCAGCTTTGATATTTTAGAATTAAAAAAAAATATGTGCTATGGTTCATTACGGACAGACAACTTAATTTGAAACTGGTAATTTTCACGAGAAAATGGGGATGAAAGTTCTTGTAAACATCGGTGAAGTAAAGGGTTAAGCTTTATGATCTGTAAAAGTGTGTGTATGTTGGAAGGTAGGAATCTCTTAGAGTTTCGCGGAATCTTTTCTGTTCAGTTCCAGTGTCTGGGTACATCTTGCATGCCCACCCCCTAAAATGCTTTAACCCTTTCCTTCACATAAACACTTTTCTATGCTTCTCCGTGATTCAGAAACCTACGCATTTTTACGCGTCTCGTGTATCTCTCACCTCAAATTACTTAAAACATAATTATAAGACTGTGCCGGTGCCACTTTACCCGATTCCGATGCCAGTACCGGTACTTTTGGTCATGTGCCAATGCCGATGTTAAACGATAACTTAGTAGTCAACACAGTGTTGATACATTAATAATTTAATGGTGTAACATACGTAACACTTTCACAAAGAATTGTTCGCTAAACACTTTATTGCTCATTGAGATTATGTAAACTTTTTTGCGTTAAGTAAACGTTTTATACTTAGAGGCCTAATCCTTTACCGATTTAGTTGCAGGCTAATTTTTAGTAGCGTACATTTTTAGTAGGAACAATATGCCATATTATTAATGTACGAAAATGCCGATTCCAGTACTTTTTTACCCGGTGTTGGTCAGGTACCGGTACCAGTAGTGTCTTTGGTGTGCACTAACGTTCGTTGGAGTGCACTAACGTTCGTTGGAGTGCACTAACGTTCATTGGAGTGCAACTTAAGAGTCTTTGGGATGCACTAAATGTCTTTGGAGTTCATTAACTGTGCATTTGTAGTGCGTGCTGTCCATTTAGAAAGCGTTAGCTGCCCAGTTGGAGTGCATTAACTGTCCAGTTGGAGTGCATTAACTGTCCAGTTGGAGTGCATTAACTGTCCAGTTGGAGTGCCATTTACTGCCCAATTGGAGTGCATTACTTGTCCATTAACTGTCCATTTGGAGTATATAAACAGTCATTTGGAGGGCCTTAACTATCCAATTGGAGTGCAGTAACAACTTGTCACAGGACTGCAAAACTAGCAATGCAAAACTAATTCTGATAGGACTAAATTCAAGTTACCACTTGTTGATTTACATTAACCACACAGCAAATAGCTACCAAAATTTGAGAGAGTTGGCCTGCAAGGCGTAGTGCAATTCTTACAGTGCAACTTGCCCTCATGCAACCAAATAATTTGACCCCAAACCTTTATTCAAAGGGGTTGATTTAAAGTCAAGCTTCATTAAAACGCATATAAATCAATTTATTTCATGCAGGATGTATATAGGTCACTTGAAAAATAAGCTACCATTGCAATATTTTTTAGGCTTCCTCCTCGTGTTGCGTTACAATTTTTTTTTTGTAGGTGCAAGAGTAAAATATATCCAGGAAAGTTGCCCAAAACTAGTATTATCATAGTTTTTCACAATGAAGCGTGGACGACACTACTACGTACAATTCACAGCATTATTATTCGCTCGCCTAGAGCATTGATAGAAGAAATTATACTGGTAGATGATGCTAGTGAGAGAGGTAGGTTTTTTTATAAATAAAATACGGAGGTACTAACCAGTTTCAAATTTAAGTTCTTATTCACCTCAGTAACTCCTATTTTCAAAGTTCAAGATATTTTCCACACAATACCTACGCAAATTTTCGACAGTCAGTTGATTTCTGGATTAACTGCGCCTGTGTCGACAGTCTTCATCAGGCTTCTACAACGACTCTCACTCTGTCTCGGCTGTCCGTCTGAGACAGTTGACTGAACCCCAACAACTCCAGAAATCACTGACTGTCAAAAATGTATGTCAATATTGTGTGGAAAATTCTTGTAACTTCGAAAATAAGCGTAACTAAGGTGAATTTTCAAAGTAAACGATGTGATGTTTTTAAGTTTCAATTTGTAAAAGAATTACAAATATATGATTCGTCAATGCCATTGCCTAGCCTTGTCAGAAAGAGTTTAAATTTCTGGGACTGTTGGAAGAAGCAATGAATTGTATTTAAGTTTCTGCCCCGTAAATACAAAATGGTTTCGTGTATTATTTTTGTAAGTGTACGTACGTACATTTAGACCGAGCAATGATGTGAAGATCGCAAAACACTCGTAACCACCCACAACACAGAATTAAATACGATCAAAACGAGACTTGAAGACAGAGAAAATGCTGTTAAACAATCTGGAATAGCATTCCAGGTTGACATAACTCTTTCTGTTAAGAAGTTTTTGCACGGATTATCTCGCTTTATATAGTTTTAGAATTATTAAAAAAATTGTTTACATTAATACTTGTATTCCAAGTGTATTCCAAGTGTTCCATATCTAATGTTTCTATTCAGTAATTTTTGTTGCATATAGTATTCAAACACTGAAAAGTTTTAAATCTACCTTTTTTTTTTAACAAATTAATTTTTTTATGATGTAAAAAGGCTTTCTTTGATCAGAATTCTTACGACAAATTTTCAGTCCTTCCTGGCTCTTTATGTGAAAGTTTCTGTGCTCACTGTGCTTGCATATAACAAGGATTTCAAAGAAAAGGTTACAATCCATGTTTTGTTTTCCGTCTGTAAACATCATTGGCCCTGAGGCTAAGTACTTTGTTTACTCAGTGTCAATATGCTTGTCTGAAATTCATCAATGTGCAGGGTAATAACCTCAGTATGAGTTAACACAGAGAATAGTCATGGTAATAATGGTTGCGCCACCTTCAAAGGTTCCTACAAAGTATATAGCTCATGAGAAGATGAACTCTGTCCTACAAAACGCTTTACTACTGTGTTAATAGATATAGCTGTTAAAAGATATTTATTTGTGTATTGCATTGTTTGCTTTAAATCTGATGTGAATTTAACATGTCTCATAGATGATTTTATTCTTAAATTATTAACATGGGTAAGGATAAGAAACTGAAAAAAAATTCTTCTCTGGCAAACCAAAAAAAGTTCCAGGTTGACCGGACTTTTTCTTCATCTTTATTTTGGTTATGAAATAGCTTTAGTTACCTAAAACTAGTACGCTCTTGTCAAATCTTTGCTTTGTTTCAGTTTATGGTAGTAAACATCTTAAAATATTTACGTCTAGCTAGGTCTAACAAGAAATCGTAATGTCTTTGTCGTGGAATCCTCCTAGCTGTTTTAACAAGTTGAATGTCTCCTTTGCGTTCGGCACATTTGATCTTTCTGCTTTGCATATTTAAATCTCTTAAATGATGCAAAACCGTGTGCCACATCCGGTACTCCTCCACCCTATTCTCTCGCGTAAACCAACCACTGTTTCTTTTGCAGACGTACGATTTGGTCTTATTTTGGTTTCGCTGCCATGATATTTGGGCTTTTGAGAATTTCCGTCGCAACGCACTTATGCGTTTGTCTGCGGTTGATGCAGCTTATTACCTTTAAAATCTCAACTTTATAGTTGTGTTGTATTTTAAGCCTAAAGGATAGCATGGCAGTGAAAATTGGGCCTATCGCGTGGGCCGTGGTCGACCGGACCAATGATTAAACTTCCCTTGCTTGTTTTCAATAAGAGATAGTTCTGGTATTTTTGGGCGTTGTATGTTATTGTGCGAGTTATACGATAACTTGTGAGGCATTGTACCATAACGCATTTTTCTTAAAAGTTTTGTTTGAAAACGACGACGCGCAAATGATAGAATGTTTTTTTATGCCCCTCGTGTGGGGAGTTAGTGATGGATAGATGGTGAATGTGCGTAAACGCTATGGGTCATTCCATTTTTAAATGTTAAAACCTTAGCCTGCTATGACATTCTGATAATCCTATCGATCACAATTGTAACGCTCAAATTCAAAAACAAAAATACACACTGTACGGTATTTTGCGAATTTTCGATACGCCTAATAATTCGCAAAATACCGTACAGTGTGTATTTTTGTTTTTGAATTTGAGCGTTACAATTGTGATCGATTGATTTCGAACATTCAAAGTAGAAGATGGTTCATTTTTTCTCTGATAATCCTAGTTAGTTAAAATGTACTTTTAAAGTTTTCAACGCAATAATGTACTTCATTTCAAAAATTAAATAGGAATGAGTAAACTTCAACTTTATTGAAAAGTCCAATCGTCAAGTTGAGCACAACAAGCAAACTTACAAACAGGTTTAAAACAAAAATAAGACAGCGAAGAAAAAAACTGCATCACAATAAATTTTACCTTTGAAGTGCCTGATGATACAGGAGCATTGTTGTCGAAAATTAGCAAGACTTTGTGAATGTCTTTCATATGAAATTGTGCGATGATTGAGGAAGATTGTAGTTTTAAAAGCAACAGTTACATATACGTACATACAGAAAATAAATAGGTAAATTCTCTAGCAGTAATTACTTTAAAATGCGCAAAATACAAACTTACAGAAGCAAAAACATTTCCAACGCGAAAAATACGTTTAAGCATATTTTGAGCATAGTTGGACCAAAAACAGTTGTGGTTAGTCTATGAAAAAAGTAATTAGGTGTGGTAGGGATGGGCGATATTTCTCAATATGTCGGCCAAGCTGTATTGAGTTGATCAATTGGTCATAACAGTACTGCTCCTACTCCTACAGTAAGCCTGATAACTGTGTGTGTTTTGGCCTAGTACTACTACGACTAGATATAAATGTACGTATGTAATAGCCTAGTTAGTGTTTTGTTAATGCGAAGTTATGAAAAAAAAGAACTTGTTCTTATTTATTAAAAATAATTAAGCACCTTCAAACATTTTCCGCATACAAGTCGCACTTGCAGAAAAGCAACACCTAGCGGGGAAAAAACAGGAGAAAAACCTTACGTACAAAACTATGTACATTTTCTGTTAAGATGTGAAAATGTTGAATGCTAATTAATCAACAGACAAACATTTTATGTTGTAACATTAGTCGTGTTAAAATTAGCAGTGACCAGCCATTTTTCTTATCCTTTTGGAGACATGTTTGCTTAAAAATGTAAACTAGATGGTTTAACAGGTTTATTAAAAGTAATGTCAGAATGGTTGCAGCTAGAGACTTGTAGTTTGCACCATTGGCAAGCTTGCGAAAAAACAATTAAATGGTATATTTGAATGTCAAAATCGGTCAATATTTAGCTAAATTATCGACAGCGTCGTGCTACGATCCAGACGAAATGAACTCGAAGATGCGATAATCGGGAAACACGAAAAGCATTGCGATAACACTATCGCGATAATATCGCAATATTACCCATCCCTAAGGTGTGGTGAATTTTGTGGATATAGGCATCGAACTTGTTAACAATGGTCTTAAGGGTATCAGTTGTTTACACTTGTGTTTCAATCACTCAAAGTAGAATGGTCAAATTCTTTGCAATAAAGAAGTTTTTTTTTAGTTTTTTTTACTGTTTGATCATTAATAGAATGGTACAAAAAGCAGTACTGGTACCGGAGCTGGAACCGGTACAAGCTGCTTAAGGAACTGGAACCAGTGGTACCTACTATAGGCAGTCCAGTCGATCCCTAATTTATTTGGTTAAAAAAAAGTGACCAGCCGTTTTGTGTTGTAGTAACAGGAATTCTCAAAATGACATCAGAATGTGTGGGGAAAGCCACCATCTCTTAACAGGTCTGCGCCTAGTCGGCAACCCACAAATATAAAAAAGCACAATCTTAATTAATCTTAAAAAGTAAAAGCACATCTATGTAGCACGTGAGTGTTTTATTAATTCATCATCTTACTCAAGTTTCATTTGTCTTGGGTATACTCTTAGCTTTTCCGCACAATGTCAACAATAATGACGACTACAACAATATTCAACTAATGGAGAAACGTTACATGGCTAAGTGTATTGAAAGAAAATTGATAGTTTTATAAGTTGTGTGCTTCAAATGGTACCTTCCCTTTTAGATAAAGGTTCGGTGCATATAATTTTTGAACTTCTAAGTTTATTTTGTACTTCAGAATATCTCAAGAAGCAATTAGAAGATTATGTTGCTACCCTTCAAGTGCCTGTTAGGGTAAGTGAAGCTAATGTATGCTTATTATTAAATTTACAAGTGTTGTCAAGCATTATCTTTTCTAAATTTTGTAGACCATCTGCCTAAGCCAGTAACTTTTATTTTCACATCTTTTTTTTTTATACTTGTAATATAACCTCTTGTTATAACCTCTTAACGATGAACCATCCATACGCATAATAATAATAGCTTGGTTGACTTGGTGCTGCGAGGAGTAGGGTGTCCTCTATGCATAGGGCTGACAGAGAGGGAATCTCGGTCACTAAGTGAACTGAAGACACTAGCTGGCACCTGTGTGTCGCCCGTGCAGTTGTTTTTTTTCTTTTTGTTGTGCGTAATACAGGGTGGTCCACAAAAAACTGACGACCCAAGATTTTCTAAGTCCAACTTTTCTAGTTTACACCCCTCAGAACCAGGAGAGGACAGAAATTTTCCAGTTTCATTAGATTTGATTTCTGTCCTATCCTGGTTTTGAGGGGTGCTAACTAGAAAAGTTGGACTGAAAATCTTGGGTCGTCAGTTGTTTGTGAACCACCCTGTACAGTAATTTGTAATGCCTGATAGAGGACGTATAAAAGGTTTCTTGATAAGGTCAAAGCAGCCGATGTAACCAGTATTTATAACGTCCATCTTTATAGGTGTTCAGGACCGAGAAACGCTCTGGTTTAATTCGAGCCCGTTTAATTGGTGCCGAGCGAAGTACGGGTCAAGTGTTGACATTTTTAGATGCCCATTGTGAATGCACAACGGGTTGGTTGGAACCTCTGCTGGCCAGATTGGTAGAAGACAGGTAAGGACAAATAAAAAACTACTGTATTAATTTCATAAATCAATTTCCGATTTGGAACATAGCTTGCCTGTACTTCAAGGTCAACCTAGTTTACGTGCCGTACCTAAAAACTTTCGTAGCTGTAACACCCTGATGGACACCTCAATGCTCCGGTGCACTTTTCTTCCATTCATTCTGGGTTCTCTCTCCTGATTAGTTCTTCCCCGTCCGAACAGCCCAGGCACAGGAAGCAGGCCTCGTTCGTTTTGAGGCATCCAAATTAGCATCGTCCTCCCCGGGCACATACCGATTTTTTCCGTGACCCGAGCACTTTTCATATTTCTTGCGTTAAGTCACCAATGGTATCACTTTGCTGCCAGCCAAGGTTGTTTTCACTCCTATCTAAAAATAAGTCTCCTTAGTTATTGACTCTTGTGCTCTATGTCAAAACCTTGAGCCTTAATGTAGCTCCCCACCAAGTTGCATCCCTGCTCACATCGCAGCAGGCATTGCTACCTGTTCCTCACTTGTCGTTTGGGCACGGACTTGGCTTGTTGCGTGCTTTTGATCTGAAATTAAAACTTGGCCAGTATTCAACCTTCCAAAAAAGTTTTTGATGAGCTACGGTAGAAGTGTGCTCGCACATCAAAATGTGCAGTTTGTAGGAGATGTAGGTCATGCAAATTTTGGATAAACCCATACGACTTTTGTCTACGTCACACGGACACAGAAATAGCAAGTATTGATGTGATATTATTGAGTAATTAACAGTAGAACAGATTATTGCCTGGTTGGTGAGAGGCTGGCAACATGTACGCTGTGTAGAAATACTTCCCATGTATTATAACGGCGAGTCACAGTAAAGTTATTTAATTGGCCTGTATACACACGTTTAGTTAAGAGTTCACTGAATTTATCTCCATAGTTAGAGCGTAACATAACTTGGGTTTACTTCTCTATTTTTACGTAAATCTAGATAACTTCTGTTTAACGCCATTGACTATAATGTCCTGCAGTAGAGTTAGTTGTAACAATTACGTTACTACTCAAAACACTTGTCGTTTGTCACAACACACAGTATATCTAAAAACTGTTGATGACTGCCAAAGCTCCACTAATAGGTCTTCTGTTTTCATCAAACGACTAGGTGCCTTCATACCAGGCCTACGCACGATATTTTCGCAAAGAGGGGGCACCGGTTCGACTAATTGCTTCAGCCAAAGGGTGCATGGCTCAGAGACTTGACTAGGTTGTGGGCGAGGAGTTGAGAAAATATATGAAGGCACCAAGTCGCTTGATAAAAAAACAGAAGGCCTATTGTGGAGGAGATTCATGTTTACGTTTTTTTACGCTTAGATTTCAAAGTTAAGGATATTTACCGTCCCAATATCCTTGCAAATTTTCGACAGTCAGGTTTTCTGGAGTTGGAGGGGCTCAGAACGGCTGTCTTCATCAGGCTACCACATCACTGCTTACTTCGTCTGCTTTCGTTCGTCTGCTGCTATCGTTTGTTGTAATGCGGCGCGAGGCCATAGCCTCCTTAACTTGCAGGCCAGTGCACCACTTCTCCCGCAGCAACCTATTAAACTCTCCTCTCAGCAAGAACTGGATGTTAGGGTTTGACGGTCCCTGGATATTCATCAGCACAGCCTTCTCTCGGCTGTGGTGTTGAATAGCCAGGGATTCTAGGCTTCTCAGATGCACATCATTGTTAGAGTTGGACTTGAGGAGTGTCACAGTGCCTTCCCAGTTGATTTTGTGTCTAGTTTCCTTGTGGTGGACTGCTATGCCATTCGTTACAGCTTCATTCCTGGTGTCTGCCATGTGCTGCTTGACTCTCGTATGTATACCTTTTCTTGTCTCTCCCACATAAACGGCATCACAATCCCCACATGGAACTCGGTAAACGCCTTCACGGGTGTTTTTAATGTGCTTCGGGGCTTCATCTTCTTGCTCACTGGCTTCACTTCTTTTTCTTATGGTGGCATCAGGATAGGCTTGCTTTTTCATCAGGTGATCCTTCAGGCCCTTTGCGTTCTTAACGTACGATGTAAAACCATTTTTCCTAAGCACACCTTGAACTTTGTCTGTGACGCCTTCCATATATGTAAGTGCCACTCTTGGTCCTTCTTCCTCTTCCTTATTTTTGGGGCGGTGGTCTGCCTTCCATACTCCAGCTTTCTTCATGCCTACTGCTCTACTAATCATTCGGTTTAGGCACCCGGGGGGATAACCTAACTCAACAAACTTTTCCTTTGGTCTCGTACAGATGTTTCCTTGCTACGTCCAGGCTCGCCGAGTTTTGCACCATTCTGATGAACTCATTCTGGGCAATTGCTTTTAACTGGCCTACCGGGTGTCCCGAGTTGTAGGGGATACCCCTACCTGTTGTTGTTGGTTTACGGTAAGGCTGGTAAACAATCCTGCCGCTCTCCGTTCTCTCCAGTACGACATCCAAAAACGGTAGTTTGGAATGATTATTAGAGCAGTAGGCATGAAGAAAGCTGGAGTGTGGAAGGCAGACCACCGCCCCAAAAATAAGGAGAGGAAGAAGGACCAAGAGTGGCACTTACATATATGGAAGGCGTCAGACAAAGTTCAAGGTGTGCTTAGGAAAAATGGTTTTACATCGTACGTCAAGAACGCAAGTGGCCTGAAGGATCACCTGATGAAAAAGCAAGCCTATCCTGATGCCACCATAAGAAAAAGAAGTGAAGCCAGTGAGCAAGAAGATGAAGCCCTCGTAACTCTCGCAGCCAGCCTACGGTGTTGAGAGATCCAAGCCCTTTCAGCAGATCCAGCATTCTGCATCTTCGGCCCCAACTTATCCTCTGTTACTCTCTACCCAAGATCAACATTCAGAACAAAAACACAAAAATCGTCGGAACCACCGAAACCAATCACTTTCCCGGCTCTATCCTCCCTAGTTGGCAACGAACCTGAACGTCGTCTTTGCCCAGTCAGAGCTTTACGCTTCTACCTAGCCCGTACTCGCCATGAAGACATCCGCCGCAGAAGAAACCAACTTTTTCTCCCAATCGATCCTCAAACGGGTGAAACATCTGCTGCCATGGTATCAAGATGGAATAAGAAAACAATCGAAGCAGCCTACAACAAAACCCCAAAAGAGAGCATGAGAGTGACGGCTCACGAAGTGAGAGCTATCTCCACATCATGGGCCCACCACAACGCTTTTCCAATAGAAGAAATCCTAGCAGCAGCGTCTTGGCGACATCAAACGACTTTCACCTCCCACTATCTGAGGGACATGTCAAGAGAAGAATCAGGTCTACACTGGCTGGGACCCATCGTCGTGCCAGAAACGTGGTCAACCCCCCATTAAGCACTCAGAACACAGAAGCAAGCCACCTAGATGAAGGCAAGCCACCTAGAAGGAAGCAAGATTCCCAAACGGCCCTTTTCAGGGCCACCATATCCTACGAAAGAGACCAAGTTCCTGTCTTTCAACCTGTTCTGAATAAAGTGCAAATTTTTCTCTTCCAGACTAAAGATTTTTGGGGGAACGCCTGCTTGCACCCCGGGGCGCTCGTTGAGGCGGTGCCTGCCACCGAACGTGACGAGGTCTGCTGATAATGCAAAATTATCAGGTTAAGATGTTTTGGCAACAAAGAAAGAACATTTTGCCGGCCCCCAGCCAGGCCGGCTAAAAATGGTTTCTTTGTGCGTAAAACATACTTTACCTACTCCCGCCCTGCCTCCCCTCTCGAGTCACCGCCTGACACATTGAGAGAAAATGAATGCCGATAGCGTGCACGCTGTCGCTTTTATAAGGGAGTACTGCCGCGCCCATGCGCAGTAGGGTCATGCAAGCAGGCTACTGCGCACCGGAAAAAGCAACCTCCAAGGGAACATCACATTCGAGGAGTGTAATACAAAATTATCAGGTTAAGTATGTTTTAGGCACAAAGAAACCATTTTTAGCCGGCCTGGCTGGGGGCCGGCAAAATGTTCTTTTTGAC